>RJWM01005596.1:67500-90898 GCA_004363535.1 Dasyprocta punctata
AAGTCATGGAAAAGATCATATATCATGACCAAATTAGCTTTACTCCAGGACACAAGGATTGTTCAACACATGTAAATAAATAAATGCAATATACCATATTAGCAGAATTAAGGATAAAAATCATGTTTATATCAATAGATGCAGAGAAAGCTTTTCACAAATGTAACATCAATCAACTCATGATGAAAACTGCGAGTAACATAGCTAAAGAAAGATGTATACCTTAAAACATCATTTATGACAAACCCATGCCAACCTCATACTAAATGGAGAAAACTGAAAGCTTTTTTTTTTTTTTTTTTTTGTGGCACGAGACATGGAACTCACAAAAAGTGACTGTTGCATAACCGTGGTGATACCAGCACAGCCAACAATTGCTAATTATGGAAGTAGACCATATGCCCATCGACCAATGAATGAATGAAGAAAATGTGATATATATCCATGATGGATTACTACTGAGTCATAAAGAAAGATAAACTTGGGCCATTGATAGAAAAAATGGATGAATCCTATGAACATAATACTAAGTGAAATGAACTCAGTTACAGAAGATTAAATGTCACATGGTTTCTTTAATGTGACATACAAATACAAATAATCAACAGAGTAAAATAAAGGAGAAAAGTTAAGAAAGTGGGAGGCAGACTGTATAATATAGAAGTGGGATCGGGGAAGGGGGGCAGTGTGAGTAAAATGACCAAGATGGGATATGAATCAATCCTCCAAGTTAAGTGTAATTACTATATATTCCAAACATACACAATTATAAAGTTTTAAAAGAGAAAAGAAGAGGAAAAAGAAAATTAATTCTTATTTCTACACAGGCTGTGCCTGCAACACCTAACAAAGATGTTCTTATTCACATGGTGACACTAAATCCTGCTGGAACATATTTTTTAAATGCTTTTGATTTCAGGGTTCCTCTGCTGAAAGTGGGGAAAGGCTGTGAGCAATGTAATATTTGCAGTTAAACCTGAGGATTCTGTGAACAACTTTCCACAGTTCTAACAAGCACTGTAGCGTGCAGGTTTTTGCATTGATTATGGAGACACTTACTTGTACAGGATGAAAAACTGTCTCCTTTCCCGTTATTTGGATATTTTGTTGTTTACAGGATGATATTTGGATACATGCTGGGAAAGGAAAAACTCAGGGGAAGGGGAGATTAGGATTTAAATTACAATAACACCTGACTTTGTTTTTCTTGACATATGACTTTAGAAAATAAAATATCGTTCTGAATTTTATTATGAGCCATAGTAAAAGAATGCGGTATGGTTCCATGGTTGAGCTTGCAACTTAGGCTTTTGTTCTCTCGTCTAGATTAAATACTGGTAAACAGCTAAGCGTGTAGATACATCTTGTCTTAATTTTTTTCTTTTACTTTTGCCCGTCGGGCATCGTTATTGAACCTAGTCATTTTTCTGTCTGGAACCAGATTTTAGGAATTCTAAACAGGGATCATGGCTGGGTTTGAACTGGGAATCTGGCTGCTCATGTAACAATTCTCTGAAGACATAGATCCTTTCTGAAGGTGATATTTCCTAACCTTGTCTCCCTTGTGCTTCTCTGACTACAGTTTGGTAAGGAAGACATTGAAGACCAATGTACAGACAGACAAACCCTTGCTACTCACACAGAGGGCTCTGGCCTATAAGTGTTGCAAAAATGCTCAAGAAACGAAAGAATAAGTGAATGACCAAAGAAACAATTCATTAATGTTATTGTCCTACTGGCTTTATAGAGTTCTCTAGGGTTGTTTTATGATTCCAGCCCTAACCACAAATGTCTTTAGTATACCTTCTTTCTTTTCTGGTATGTAAGATCTTGACAGATGGAATAAAGTTTATTGCATATTTTCTCCCTAATCCTTAAAACAGGCAGGCATGAAAAAATATGCTCATGTTAAAATTAAAATCAAAGTATTCAGATTTCTTGTCAAAGAGAGACATGATAGATCAGACAAATTATGGTGAAGGAAATTTTCTGGGGTACAATGTGTTATTCTGTAAGAATAAAAAAATTATTGGTACTATTGTTATAAAGCACTTAGGAAAATTAAAGCACCAAGGAAATTCTGCCTTAGTATGATTTATGCTGAGTTCATGTCCCTTACTAGTGTTAATTTATAAAACGTTAATATCCACCAAAGTAAAATGAAGTTTGCCTTCCAAACATACAAATCCCACTCGGACAGGGATTTTTCTCCTTCCTGTCTGCTATCACAGTCAGTCATGCGTGGCTTTTGTGTTACTGATAATGTTGCAGAAAGCTACTTCCCTTGATATCATTTAACATACAGCGATTGTAAATTCATCACTTTAGAGCATGTTGAAATCAAGGATTCTCCACTACAATAAGCAAAGCATTTTTTAAGAGGACAGAAAATTAAGATGAAGGAAGGTATGGGCTAGTTGCTAATTTAGGCTGCTTACAATAAACTTGAACCATTTTGTGATTTTGTAGTTTCGTGGACTCCAAACATATATGTTTGATCTATCCTTATCACTTATTGTGCATGTTTCATCCACTAGTGCATGCACTAAGCATATAATATTTTCACCAGTAAATTCTCAAATAGGAATAGTTCAGGAGCTAACAAATGCCTATCATAAAGGGTCTGATAGTAATTAATTTCATCTTTGAGGCATGCAAGCTCTCCCAGTTACTCAAATCTGCCATTGTAGGGAGGAAGCAGCCACAGGTGATGCATAAATAAATGGGCATGACTATTTAAATACTTTATTTGGCAAAACAACCAGTAAAGCAGCATCTAGCCCATGATTGTAGTTTGCCAACCCATAGAACAGATGACACTTTCTAACATCAGATCAATGGAATAAATTACTACTCTGGTTTATGGATAATTTTTCATATCTTTTATTTAATTATCAGTGAGTCTTTGAGAAATATAGACCAAGTAATTGTGGCTTTTGGTTCTTGGACCAAAGCTGCAGTTTAAAAATTGAATTTCTTCTGACAGAATCATGTTTAACATAACAAAACCTAAAAACTATCAGAGTAACACTGTGCTTTTAATAGTCTTGGAATCTACTTTCCCAGAAGCAGGACCTTAAGGATGATTAAATCAGAAGTTGGATGGGAACCAGTAAGTGAGTCATCTTTGGATGGATGGTAGGTGGCCACCTCACAAGCTCTTCCAATTTTCCAATGGAAAAAACTCCCTGCTGCAGTGGTTATTCTGGGTTGGTTTCCAGGCCACAGCACTTACTGGTTATTCAACCTAGGACTGCTACTCTTTGTGAGTCTCCGTTTTCTCTTCCATAAAACGATGACAGAACTTTTACCGATCTCACAGGGCTGTTGCGTTGATAAATGTAATAATACAAGGACTCAGAGCAGTGCTTAGAAATTCTAAAGAAATGAGAGCTGTTTTTGAAACTAATATAAAATGTTCATTGCCTTGTATGCATCAGGCTTGTTCTAAATGTTCACACTAGAGTTACACACTAACTCCTTTAATTTGAAAATAGCAGTGTGAAGAAGGTACTGACATTATCTTCATTTAATAAACGAAAAAACTCATATGGCACTTACAAATGTTAAAAGTGGAATTTCAGTCAAAGAGGAGAGTCTTTTGTCACATCTCTTTCTAAAAAAGTAAGTGTCTTATTCTTCAGGTGAGATAAGCTGGATAGAGATTATCAGCCTTTCTCTTACAACAACACAGAGGGCTAAGCCAGCATTCGGGTAAGGAATCATATGTCACAAACTTAATCACTGATCCACTTAGTGGTCCTCATTCTACCACTGGGCTTAAGTTCTGAACTAGAAAGTACAATGCATTTTTTTTAGAATGAATGTTAGAAAAGTTTATGAAATGTAGATAGTATCACTAATACTATATTTTTTGTGTACAAAAACCAAATGACCTACACAAGGCAACTTGGTGACTTACATTGCATCACTGGGAAAAACCCCAGTTGAATGAGTTTCAGGCATTGGTTTATAAATGACATTTGCTATTGCCTACATATAGAATCAAAATAACATAATAATTTGAACACCAGTCATTTATTTAACATCTCTGACTGTCCTGTTAAAAATGGTACTCTTTTACTTTAATATTTCATTATCCCCTTTATCATCTTGATTTTTTTTCTCCTCAACCTTTATGTCACAATTTAAAATAGTACATGTATTTATTTCTTTATTTCCTTTTCACTCTTCCCCTTAGAACACAATTTGAATGAGACAGAGATCTTTGTCTTATTTGTTCTTTACCATGTTTTCAGTGTCTGAAACAGTGCTGGAAATATGTAAGCAGATGTTTAATATATTTTTGTGTAATGAATTAAGGAATTTAATCATACATATAAATATTCTTTTTTTCTTGAGCAGATGTAGCCCACTTTGTTCTAATTAGTACACTAATTGGTATCTCTGAGATTAGTGCTGTGGGCAAGGATGTGAGGAGTAGAACATAGCATCACTGTCAGAGGCTTTGGGTTTGATGCTAGATCAGACTTCTTGATCTCGCATTTTTTGAATGGGCATCCTGAATTCTGTATAGCTAAATCTCTGAATCTGCATCTTGAAAATGGATCAGATAAAGTGCATCTGTGCCATCTATGCAAATGAAATGATGAATGAAAATCCCTTAGGACCACACGTAGCACATAATAAGGTCCCAATAATATTACCTATCACAAAGGTTAATGCAGACCAACACCTATGCAAGTGAAATAGACAACTTTCCAGGTGACACTGTTAGACACAACACCACACAAGTAGATTGATATATTATGCAAACTGAAGAATCTAAAATCTAAACTAGAATGTTTAAACAGTGATACTTGTACTGGAACGGAAGACTGGGAGAATTTTCAAAAGTCTCCGTGCTCTAGACAGTTGACAATTCTGCTTCACCTTTAGAACCTGTGTGGCGGTGCGACTCTGTTACTGAGGGGAAGGGTCCTGTGCCTCACTGGTTTGGGGTGAAATAGTTGTAGATAACAAACTTACAATACATTATTAATATATAATATTTTCTGATCTTTATGAGGACTAGAAACAGCAACAATACACAATATTGATTGCTTAGTTAATCCCTTCTCATTCCAAAGGCTTTTGTGCATATATTTCCCCTAGCACTACTATAGAACAATTTACCAGGATATTTCACTACTTCCTTTTTCAGGGAAAATGGTGTTCGTGAATTTTATGCTTGTTAATCACCATTCTTCAAATTATCTTTGTGAAAATTATAGGTGTTTTCGAAAGACTAAATTATATATCATTGTTACAAAATAACTTAACACTTTAGCCTTAGTTTTTTGAGATAATGTTAGATCAGTTTAGCCGAGGCAGAAAGGTGACCTTACTGAATGAATTGGATCAAAAGCTTTGTAACTCTAAAAAGATAGAAAAATTATCTGCCAGTAGACTCATATCTAGGTATCAGTTTGCAAAAAAAAAAAAAAAAAAAAAAAAAATAGTGTATCTTCCTTGGATGACTGTCTTAATGACCACTAAAAATCACTTGAAATGCATAACTCATTCTCTCACAGCTCAGAAGAGATTATTGAAGACATGACTTTTCTTCTGGTTCTGAGACTTTATGATTTTCAAAAAATTAAAAATATTCACTAGTCAGCCATTTGGCTCAGATCATGTATCAATTTAAATATCAAGATTGCTTTCCTACTTGTGGTAGGTATATACATGGATATTTATCTACTTTAAATCAATTGTTCCTATATTGTCACAGTAGGGACAATGAACCTGGTGTAATTTAATAATATCTCTTCATTAATTATTCTGAAGAAGTGGATGAAGTTGAAGAGGAGCCCACAACAGAAATGTATTCATTAGCTTTGAAAACCATGGTCTATAGCAGTACTTTTCCACCCGTCTGAATTTTGGGTCTGCCTTGTATTTTGAGTGGTTGACACAAACTCCTTAAGATTGCAGAGTTCCCCTAAGGATTAAACAAACATCCTGTGTGATGCCGAAGTGTGAGAGTGGTACCTTTATACTCTCACAGGTCTTGGTGAAGCATGAAATACTTTAAAAGTTAGAGAAAGTGGCTGTCTGTGAATGAGGAGTCAAGAACATATTTACCTCATGATACCACATTCCTTTGAGAAAATATCAGCAGCAAAGTCAAGTCCAGAACACTGGGCAAAATGGATTGCATTGTTTTTGTCCCAAGGTTAATGGCTTCTAAGTGTATTTCCAGAATTCTTCAAAGATAAAATAGAAAGAATCAAGATATTTGAATGGAAGAAAAGAGAAGTTGTGGACACTAGATAGTTACATCATCTAGGAATCTGATAAAGCAGATACATGACTCCAATTGTGAGCAAAGAATTGTTATCCATGAGCTGGTCCTGTTTGCAGTGCCTTTGAGCATGGGATTTACTGAGACACCTGGTTTCTGTTGATTTGGAGCCAGGGCTTCGACAGAACTTCTTAGTAAATGAGGAGACCTCTGTGGTTGGGTAAGACATCCAGTCTAAGATGATCTTTATCATAAGATCCTGGCCTCAGTGAAGGGGGAGCAAGTGCTCCACGTGAAATTGTACTAGTTATGGATGATTCATATGCAACAGCAGGAAACAACCTTGGGGACCAATCTAGCTAGCTGTTGGTCAGTGAAATGCCTCATCTAAATGTGGTTTTTTGGGATTGAGTTCCCAAGCAGACTCACTGCAAAGTGTTTGGATGTCAGAAAAAAAAAAGTCAGATTCCCTCTAATTTACCACCTTACCAGTTCATTTTTCCTAAACACAAATGGGACTTAATCCTATTATCATTCTACTCATCACCTACTTCTCTCATCTCCCCCAAAGGACATTGGGCCTCTACTCATGCCCATTCTCCCTGTCATCATTCCAATCATTCTCAACCAGTGACTTTCCTTTTTAACTCATTGAAAAAACAGAGATGAACTTATAATAATAACTCACCACTTTATGCCTGTTGTAGTCAGGGGTTACAGGAAGAACAACTGCACACAGGACAACAAGTTTATAATACTATTTTATAATAGTCACCCAGAGTTGAACACACGAAAGTGCACGAAAATCTATCCACAACACTAAGACCCAGGATATTTAGCTGAAGGCCTGGATCCCACAGCAATGTCTTGCAAGAGTCCAGCTAGGACCCAAATGCATGACAATGCCTCCCACAAATCCAACTGGAAATCTAAGAGCCCACAATAAGGACTCACGCCAGTCTATTTACGGTTCTGTGCTGGGAAGGCCAAAGGTCAGCGGTGGAACTAGGAAGTCTACGCCAGCGGGGTGAAGGAGCTGTGCAGTGGGTTGAGGGTTCTACACGGGAGCCTAGAAGTCACACTCAAAAGAAGAAGTGGGGCCGCCCTGAAGAGCACCACAGCCATCCCCAATGGCAACAAGGTCCCACGCTCCTCCAATGATGGAGAACAGTCGAGCATAGGTCAGGAAGCCCAGCGTGACAAGCTTCTCCAGCACACAGCTTCCCCTCTGGAGCCAGGAAGCGATGCACAATGTGAGGAGCAGAGCTCCCGCAACGTGAACCACAGCCACTTTCATTGATGAGGTCCCGAGCTCCTCCGATGATAATGGCTGAATCCATATTGGGGAAGCCAGCATGACCAGCACCTCCAGGAGAACCAGCGGCTCAAAACAGCAACTCTTGAAAGAACCCACAACGCCTCGCTCTTCTTCTCCACATCTCCATTTATGCTGGTAACTTTCTTCAGGTGGGCCACCTTAACTCAACACCAGCTGAATTAATTCAGCTGGTGCTAAGTTGACCACCAGTTCTTAATCCATAACAATGCCCCATAATCTAAAAGTGATCTGCAACCATGATCGTTCCTATCTCCCTTGTTTCATATTTGTCCCTTCTCTTATTTATTCATTCATTCACTTACTTATTCGATACACATCTATTGAACATTTCTACATTCAAGACATTATGCGAGGTGCTGCAGATAAATTAGTGAGTTAACCACAATTCCAGCTGACAGGGGAAAGAGAAATGGCCCCTTCTGTGTGTCCTTTTGCCTCACTAGGTGCCACATGTCCTCAGAATTGAGTCTTGCTCTTATGCCTACTAGTTATTCCTTCCTCTCCACTAGTTCTTTATCATCAAGACTTAAGGGCTGGGTTTTCTTTCATCTTAAATAAAGCTAATTGCTGCAACTCATGTGGCTCTTGAGGTTCCTGGGGTGAAGGACAGACAGAAGATGAGAAAAATGAAAAAGAGACAAAAGCTGAGGTCAGGTGGAGCACCTACTCTTCGGATGGGAAGAGAGGAACTGGCCCCTCACTGTAGGGGCATTTATTTATACATTTAGCAAGATAATGTCACGTGGTACTCTTTTGCATAGCAACATATTGCTTGAATTGTCTAGTGGCTTGGAGTTTTTCTGGGCTGAAGCAGCTTCTTTGTGTGGCTTGCCCCAGGCGCTCTTTGTTCTTGGGAGGGCTGTGCCCCAGCCCTGCACGTGATCAATTTCCAGCTTCAATGGCTCCCTACAGCTAATAAAACACAAAAATGCCTCACCTGTTCTCCATGTCATGAACTTTCTCTTTCTCTTCCCCCTCCCTGCAGAGCTTAAGGTATAGTGGTAAGAGCAGACAGGTACAATCCAGAATGATGAATCACATGCAGGATTGTAGGCCAGGGGTCCAGATTCCATAGGGGCATTGGTGCAGAACATGGCCCAGGAGCCCCTCAAAACAGGCCAAGCTTCAGAAGGGACTTGGAGGGCAAATAAGGATTACCTAGCCAGGGGACAAGAAAAGAAATCTGGCATGCAGCAAGCAAAAAAAAAAAGTCGGGCATGGTGGACCACACCTATAATCACAGCACTCTGGGAGGCCAAGGCAGGAGATTCGCAAGCTCAGTCCCAGCCTGGGCAGCTTTGTGATTCAGCAAGACTCTGTTTCAAAACAGAAATAAATAAAATAATAAGGGTTTGGGGATGTAGTTCAGAGTGAAGGCCCTGGGTTCAATTCAAAAAACAAAAAACAAACAAACAAACAAAAGAGCAGGAGAAAGAAGATAGATAGAGCGTGACCTACCGGGGGAACTTGTGAAGGTTCTATGATGTCTTCAGGAGGTGTCACTTGAGACAGGGCCCGGGCTTGCCATGCCGAGGAGTAAGCCCTAGTCACCAATAGATGGCAATAGGGAGCCACTGATGGATCCTAAGGTAAAGATTTACGTCTTTAGGTTGTACTATGTAAAAGTCCTAGCAATCAGGTATATAGCAGCACGTGCCTGTAATCCCAGCACTTGGGAGGCTGAGGCAAGATATCACCGTGAGTGAGGCAAGCTTGGGTTACATAACCAAAAATTGTCTCAAAAAAAGCCCTCCCCCCAAAAGTCCTAGCAGTTCTATGGGCATAGAAGAAGGGAAAGTAGGGGCAAGAAGACTAGGAAATCATCCAAGGAACACAAAGAAAGATCTACCCAGGGCAACGGAAGGGAGGAATGAAGTCCAAGGTGACAGACTTTGAACAATGAGAAGCTGAACAGGCTGGAGGAGGAAGGAGGCAAGAGTTGTGTGCAGGCTTCTGCCATGAGCCATCTAAAGCCTGATGGTGCTGTCACACCCTTAGAGGAGATGGGCCAGGAGCACAGTCTTGCCATGTGGATGTGAAGTGTTCTTGAGATGTCCAGGTGGAGTTTCTAGCAAACAGTTGGATCTGAGTCTGTAGCTCAGGAGGGACCAGGCTGGCGGGGAATGTCTGACATCTGTCTTGGCCAGGTTCCTGGGAAGCAAGCTGGGATTCATATGCAAGCGTCTCATTGCAGAAGCGCTCCCAGAGGAGACGGGTGGGGATGAGCAGGAGAGGAAAGTGTGGCAACCGTGATGGGTTGGGTGGCCTGAACAACAGGAGCGTATCATCTCACAGTTTTGGAGGCCAGAAGTTTGAGGTCAAGGGCTGATTCCCTCTGAAGGTCAAGACAGAGATTCTTTTCTGTGCCTGTCTCTACCGCTGGTGGTTCTATGGCCATCGCTGACATTCTTTGGCTTGTTGATGTATCTCTCCAGTATCCAGCCTTCATAGTCACATGGCATTCTCTCTGGGTTTGTGCCTCTCATTCTTCACATGGACATCTTCTAAGGACACCAATCATATTGGCTAGGGGCCCACTGATGCCAATGGGATTCTTTCTCTGTGGGGGGAAGGCTGGGGATGGAACACAGAGCCTTGCGTGTGCTAGGAAAGTGCTCTACCACTGAGTTACATCCCCAGCCCTGATAGCATCTTAATTTAACCAATTATATTAGCAAGAACACTGTTTCCAAATGAGGTCACATTCTGAGATGTAGGCGGTTAGGACTCTAACATGTAAATCTGAGGTGAAGGAACACAATTCAAAAAGAAGCAAAGGTGAGAGCTAAGTACCAGACTGTGCATGGGGCAGCTTCAGCCTCACCCTGTGGGGCAACGATGAGTGTAAAAAATGCCTCTGAGGCCCCCATCCCACCCCAGCTGGACTTTCACGAGTCTGTGCTAAGGTTAATTGCTGCATAACTATGGAGGGAACTATTGAGCATTTTCAGAGCTGTGTGTGTCTTTGTGTGGTTAAAAATCCATCAAAATCATTTTTAAGAGCTGAATAAGACTGAGAAGAAGCACCCATTAATCCACTATTGTAGCCATGATGATAGAGGGCTGGCTTGCCTTGATAATACCTAGAGCCAAAGACCCACATTCCAGAGGCTTGGAGAACAAGAGAGACCCATGAAGGAGGAGGACAGGTAGAGAGAAGAACCAAGAATACAAGTGAGAAGGACAGCAAAACCAGGGACCTGAGTTCTTGCTAGAATCCCAATGCAAAAATCAAGACTGCTGGCCAAACAGATGTAGCCAGGAATTAAAGGAGAATTTTGAAATGAGTATTAAAACATCTAAACTGATGTTGGCACCCTGGCTGCCAGGTTTCCAGAACCAAGATGAAGAAAACAAAGATTCCTATTCCAACCTGCTGGTCTCATCCTTTGATGGTCAACAAAGTTGGAAAGCTCACATTTTCTGAGGTCTGGATTCTGGCTACTGGGGAGTTTCAATAATAAACAGAACTAAGCAGTCTGCTGGTGATTAAAACTTGAGTCATATTAGAAATAATCATAAACTAAAAACAAAACCTCAGATTTGGAAAAAAAATGTATCTAAGACCAGAAATCTATTTGATGTCTGAACACACTCATCACAGCCCCTGTCCCGACCAACAGATTTCCAATCAAACCACAAAATCCAATAAAATATTTTCTCTGTCTATTTTACAAAGAAAAAAAAACCTTCTTCAAAGCTAGAATCATCCAGGAAATCAAAGTTGCAAGCATCAACATTATTTTTCCCCATTTTTAAAAAAAGAAGTCATGTTTCTCAGAATAACTCCTTTGATAAATAGTGATTCGAGGGCCACCCTCCATTCCCCACTCATCTGAGTCTGAAACTGGGGGGAACCCCAGGGAAACGGTGGAGCCCCAGCTCCAGAAGGAGTGCTGGCTGCTGGCCCAAAAGAGACAACACATTCCTGTTCACATGCAGGATCTGTGAGTCTTGACTTATTATGACCAAGTATAGACCTCTACTTGGAGACAGTCTAAAAGGGCACATGGGTCTAGAATAGCCGGTGGACAATCCAAATAGAATGCTGTTTATAAAGGGCCACCTTCCAGGCTTTTAGATCCAATAAGGAAGACAGACAACTGAACTACTGCGGGCAGTTACTATTTAAGGATTTCCTCATCAAGTTGCTAAGGAAGTTACAGAAACAGATGGACAATACCACTTAGGAGATGAAATCTGAAGAGTTCCTGGGGGTTATGAGGTCCCATTTCCATCCCTCCCTCACACCATCTGGACTTTGATGTGGGCTGTGACAAAAATACCACTGCTTTACTGCAGAACTGCAGATTTAAAATATGGCGATTTTCTGGAGCTACATCGATGGCATCTCACAGTTATTGGCTTTGATGTCTGGGAAGCTTCTTTGGAATCTTTTCATGGTACCTGAAAAAACAAACGTAAAAAAGTACAAATTAAAAACAAGCAGCTGACATCTGTATACACCAAACTCTGAACTCCGTTATTTCACATGTAACCTTATTTGATTTTCATCATAATACTGAACCGATGGTCAGAAAGGTGTCCTCAAGGAAGTAAGTCTCTAGTCTGGAAGATAAAGTAAAAATGAAGGAAGGGTAAATGATAAGGAGAACAGCATACAATAATAGAAAGGATTCATTCATTCATTCATTCATCCAATAAACCTGCTATATGCCCAGCTCTGTCCTGGGTGCTGGAGAAACAATAGTGAGGACCTTCTATTGGAGGAGAGAACCAATGAAAAACGAAAGCATAGCAATAGGTAGTAACAAATTAGATGGTGTTAAATGATCTGGAGAACTTGAACACAGGATTACCTGTGGTTTGATGCAAAAGGAAATGCCATGAAGCAGATGGGAAAAGGTGGCCTATGGCAAGGCCACTGAGGGGGAGTTGCCTAAGGAAAAGACCTTACCTTTGGGCTTTCAGGATGAGAGAAAGTTAAATGAAGAGTGCACTCACTCACCATTTAGGCAACATTAATTGAGCACCTACGGTCAGGCATTCAGTTGATAATCTAGGCTGTGTCCAGTAAATGAATGTTCCTGTGATGCCTGACAGAGAGGTTGGTGCTAAATAAGTTACCACTTGTTATCCGCCATGGACCAAATGAAGTTCCCAATGCTTTCTTTATTTCACCCTTAATTTAGAGATAAAGAAACTGACATAGCGAGAGAGGAAGTAACTCTTTCAAAGTCAAAAGGTAAATGATGGAGCTGGGATCTGAACCCAGGGAGTTTGGCCCTACAGCTCAGACTTTCCAAGCATAATTTTGAAATGAGGAGTGAAGGTGCAAATTGTTATTGGGGCGTCAGACACTGCACGGGGTGCCTCAGGGTCACGGCACATTGGCGGGTTTACTATCAGCTAAAGTGAATCTGAAGACCTGAGTTAATCAGGAACTAGATTTACTTTGCTGCCCTGAACAACTGGGGAAAAATGGAAAAAGTAGATAAAACAATGATTTTCATATAATAAAAAAAGGCAGTATGGAACAGTCATTGCTGAGAAGAGGGGAGCAAATGAGGTGACCCCTGAGTGCCCTCCTAAGGGACTTGGA
The DNA here is from genome assembly GCA_004363535.1 of Dasyprocta punctata. Lineage (NCBI taxonomy): Eukaryota > Metazoa > Chordata > Mammalia > Rodentia > Dasyproctidae > Dasyprocta > Dasyprocta punctata. The sequence continues at coordinate 80,650 of RJWM01005596.1, forward strand.
AGAGGGATCAAAGCTGCACTGCAGGAAGGGAGGTCCCAGCAGAGCCTACTGGTCTCCCTGGCTTGGGAAGCCTGCATGAAAGGAAAGGGAGCCCAAGCTGGGCATTGGTGGCAAATGTCTGTAATCCCAGTACTCTGAGAAGCCAAGGTAGGAGAATCCCCAGTTCGGCCCAGCCTGGGCAACTTAGTGACTTAGAGAGACCCTGTCTCAAAACAAATAAAAAGGAACTGGGAGTACAACAGTGTGAAGGCTCAAGTAAAAAAAAAAAAATTAAATAAATGCCAAAATGACTATGCCTAGGATCTGAAAGTGAAAACCAGTGTAATGGTTTGGCCTGATAAGAAGCATATATTGAACTCCATCCCATTTCTGAATTTCTGACATACCATTCCTGAAATCCTCACAGACAGAGACACTAGAATATTTTGTTCCACTATCTGGTCTATGATTCTAGTTCTTGAACCAAACCTGCTCCATCCTTTGGGATTTCCTGAGTGGGAGCATCTCCTGCTATGATGTGGAGCTATCTGGGGCTTCTGGATAGCTCGAGGTGGGGACTGCCTGCCAAAGGAACCAACCATGCGAGCAGAGAACCGGAACTCTCAGTGCTATGCTCAAACTCCCACATCAGGGACCGGAGCCAATGGTTGAGTTAATCATCAACCAGCAATGAGGCGAGCACACATATCTACACAAGGAAGCTGCTGTAAGAACAGAGCACAGGACGACTGGGCTGTGAAGCGGCCCAGACTGAGACCTTGACCTGCAGAATCTGATACTGTCTTTGGACAGTGAAGGAATTAAGCAAATTCCAGGACATCTAATTGGCATCTTCTGGAAAACTGCTTGGTGTATGGGGAGAAATCTCCACTCATCTCATATCAATGTATTGTGCTAAGTGACTGTGTAAGACACTAGAAAGGAAAACACATTTTTTAACCTCAAAAAAAAAAAAAAAAAAAAGGAGAGTAAGAGCGAGAGCAAGAGCAAGAGAAACGCCAGAGTTCTGCAGAGGGATCCTCTGACATTTTTGTTTGTTTTGTACCGATCTGCGCACTCAAATGAAGATAGGGAATGAATCCCTGGACAGGACTTTGTGGAACAACTCCAGCAGCTCAAAAAGAGCCTGATGTAGTTTATATCCACCAGACTGACTGGAAAAACCTCTAACATGGAGCATCGTGTGGTCCTAAGAAGGACACAGGTTCATGATGTGACCAGTAAATCAGTAAGACCTAGATTAATGCCCCTTCCTAACATGCTTAAGAAGATTTCAAAGAATCCAGCTGTTCCTAAGTAATATAGCTGCATCCTAGAACAAAACCCAAGAACATTTAGGGTGTTTTTAAAATATGTGGTATCCAGTGATGTAAAATTGATTACGTTAAGCCTTTTTTAATGTTAAGCCTTTAATAAAATAAATCATCAGGCATGTAAAGAAGCCAGAAAATATGATCCATCAACAGAAGGAAAAACAATCAAATCAATCAGAGCTTCCGGGTATTAAATGAGCTTCTATCATACTTTATATGAAAAGTTACACTTCATATGTTCAAAGGTCAACATGAAAAAGAGATAAAATTAAAGGTATAAAAATGATCCAAAAGGAACTTCAACAGATGAAATATGTATTATCTGAAAAGAAAAACATACTGGGCGGGACTCATAGCAGATTAGAATCTGGAGAAGTAACTATTAGTGAACTTAAAAAGGGAACTATAGAAACTATGGGAAATAAAACAGAGAAAAAAAGATATTCTGAAAACTTAAGCCCTGGGTGCCAGTGGGCTGCAGGACAGTGTAAAGTGATGTCATGCATACAGAGCAGCGGGAGCACCAGCAGGAGAGGAGAGAGATGCCTTGGGCTGACTTGTGTCCTTCAAAATTCATAGGTTTACAGACTTGCCCCAGTACCTGAGAGTGACTGCATTTGGAGGAGGGCCTTTCCCGGGGGAATAAACTTAAAATGATGATACGAGGCTTGAGTCTCACTTTATAAGCGATTTCCTTATTTAAAAAAAAAAAAAAAAGAGTACCTTCGCAGATACTTGCAAAGGGGAGTGGAGACGCAGGGAAGACAGCCATCGAGAAGCAAGGAGCGGACCCAGCATGTCACCGTCTGGATCCCCACCAGGGAAGCAAACTTCAGCCACAAATCAAACCCAACCATGTGCGACGGACCCACAATACAGCACCACCTAGTGGCCTTTATCCCAAGAATGACAGGGGAGGGCTGGCCGCCAACTAAAATAAACTGATCCCACCCAAGTTCACCAAAAAACGAAGGCCTCGGAAGGCAAGGGGCGCGCTTCAGTCCCAGAATGAGCAGGGAGTGGATCCAGGGTTCAAACCTGGTGACTGAGTCCCCGCTCATCTTATTTATCCTATAAATAATTCTTGAAGCTCCATGTGTAAAGAAACTAAAAGCAGAAGAATAAGGCACAGATCTCCAAGGACCCTCGCCCAAGTATCTGTGGTGGGGTCTCCACCTAACTCCCCCGCCAGCCTGCACCTGGCCCCGCTCAGGGCCCACTGGTCCTCCCAGTACCTGTGTGCCCTGCTGGGGACACTCGTGTTCCCCAAGGTCCGCCCTGTCCCGCTCTGCCACCAACCTTCCCTGCCCCTCCCTCCCCCACACAATCCACCCCCTCCCTTAAATCCAGCCTTTCTCAGTCCTTGTGTCGCCACATTCAGGGTCACCCTGTCCCGTCCTCAGCACCTAGGCTCACTGTGCTGCTGATCTATGCTGCTTTGTGTTTATATATTTTGCTCTTGTGCCCCTCCAGGACTTGTCTTTGGCAGGCAGTGAACTTCCTAACAAGGCCACAGGCTTCGTGAAATGCTCCTTCCTGAGTTCTGTGCCCACCACCAAAGGCCCTGAGACGGCCACCTTTACACTCCTGGAGCACCACGCTGGAACTTAGATCTTCTCAGCTCAACTGAAGTCAGTGTCTGCTCTGTCCGGTGTCACGCTGGGGATACAAATATGCAAGTGACTGTGATGAGGGCCTCATCTTCGGGGACTTGCAGTGCAGTGGGGGAGACAGGCCTGGGAGGAAGTAGTGACCCCCAGGGCAGCGAGTGTAGGGACTGGAACATGAGAAAAGTGAGGGCTGTGCCCGAGGATGGGGTGCTCACGACCAGGGCTGTGCAGGGCCGGAGGGGGTGGAGTGGAGGGCAGGGGCGTCTGGTCAGGCCAGGGGACCCCAGGCTGGAACCAAAGGATGGAGAGGGGGAGAGACGTCCTGGGAATTCTGAGTGCAAAGGCAGCAAAGCCTGCAGGGGCCCACGGGCCCGGGCAGCAGGATCGGGTGTTGTAAGGAGACGGAGCCCGACCGGAGGCTGAGCGGGTGGCAGGGTCCAGACAAGACAGAGTTGCCAGAATCAGAGAAGTGAGCCAGCGGGGAGCCAGGTGAACTGTTAGAGAAGTACAGGAAGTAGAACAAAGTAAGTGACATTAAGGAGGCTCCGGGTACCCGTCAGGCCGGGTTCTGATCACCTGGTCCTCACTCCTCAGGTAATAAGCGTCAGCACAATCTCCATTTACAGACGGGGAAACTGAGGGCTAGTAACTTATGGGCAAGTAACACACCAAAGGCCAATGCGTTTCCAGGAAATCAGACTCCAACCCCCAACTGTAACCGTGTTGCTAGTCTTAGTGCGGAAATACAAGACTGTAGTTATTAAACTACCTCCGAATTGCACTAGGCCTGTCAGAGGGAGTGATGTAGAAAACGCCCGCAATAAAGGAGCTAAACCACACTCAGAATACCAAGGAAGGGCGTGTGCTATGATGTGAATAGTTTGTCCCCTCTGAAACTCAGGTTGAAATTTGTCTTCCCCGTAACAAAGTTAAGAGGTGATTAGGAGCCAAGGATGGCGGTGCACACCTGTAATCACAGCACTCTGGGAGGCTGAGGCAGGAGGAACACAAGTTCAACCTCAGTGGGCAATGTAGCAAGATCCTATCTCAGAATAAATGCAAAGTGTCTGTGGATGTAGCTCAGTATAAAGGCCCCAGGTTCAATCCCCAGAACGGTGTGGCATGAGGTGCTAGACTCTTCAGAAGGATTAGTGCTTTTCTCACGGGAGTGGGCTCGTGTCAGGACGGCAGCTTGGCATAAAGCCGGCTGCCCTGGTGCTCTGTCTCTTTCGCAGCTTGACTCCCTGCTTTCTGCCAAGACTTGAAGCAGCACAAGCCTCACCCAGAAGCCATGCAGATGTCAGTGCCACACTCTTTGCGGCCTGCAGAACCTTGAGCCAAAACAAACTTCTTTTCTTTAAAAATTACCCAGGCTTAGATAGTCTATGATAGCCAACAAAAATAGAATAAGCCCAAAGTCCTCCTAGAAAAATAGCAAGAAATGTATCCATGTCATAGTCTGTGGAATAGCCGTGATATTGTCTGATTGTAACTTACAACGACATGGGAATTTATTTATGATAGTTTCAGACAATGCTGTTGGACATATGACCAAGAGCTGCTTTTGCTGCTGCAGAAGACACCAGAGGTCTCTTCCTTACTTGCTCTCAGATTTTGAGGACCAAGAGGGGACCCTTGTGTCCCAACACCAGGCAGTATAAAATGTAGACTCTGGGTATACATGGCAACACCATTCTTTTTGGCCACAGACATCTCGATAACTGGAACTAGCATCTTTTGCTCACAGACTGAAGCACAGGCAAAATTGCTTAGCTAGGCTTTTGAGGACACCCACAGCTACCTTTCCTGGACCCCCCTAACACACCCCTCTGCTCCAGCCCAAATAAGCCAGCGACTTCCTGTCCTGCCCTCCACACTCCCAGGATGGGAGCGTCACCAATATTGCTGTGGCCTGGCTTCAACCATCCCACCCTGTGCCCTGCCGTCCCATCAAACAAAACCCACCCTGCCCCTCCCAGGCTCAGGGTGAGGGCGATCCGGCCCCTGCTATGAGAAGCAACCCCTCCTGGGGCATTCAGAGCTTCTCGGCATCACACTTTCCTGCCCCTTCCGCCTCACTCGCCCTTTTAAAAGGGCAGGACAAGGTCGTGAACGTGTATCTGATGCTGCACAGACACAGGGACTCAGTACCCGTGTGCCAAATGACTGCAGAGTTTGCTCATTACACTCACTGCCTCCGATTCCTGCGAATCCACTTCTCTTGAAAAGATTCACAGGAAATGGTGTCACAGTCACCCCGCCCCATGCCTTCTTTCAGACTGCAAAGACTCACTTGGGAAATTCTTCCCAGCCTCTAATCCCATCCCTCCAGCCACGCTGTGAATCATCGGGTTTTCTTTGTTCTCACCTCCAGACTTTGAAGACCAGCTGGCACCCATACTGGGCATAACGGGTCTCAGCAGACCTAGCCCTTGGGAAGGACAGGGCTCGCGGTCACCCAGGGCAGTGCCCCTCACAGGATGGCACGGGGTCTCCAGCGCAGAACTCCAGGAAGGAGAGACCCCAGAGGCGGAGCAGCCCACGCGTGTTTCAGTTCTATGTGCACCCCATGGAGGCCGCAGTTCCATTCATCAACGCTCCCCTCTCCAGGTGAAATAATCTCAGCTCTTCAGGGCATTATTTTCAGTCTTCTGTAATATTTTCAAAGTGAAATAGACTACTGCGGTCTTGTAAATGTCTAAGATAACTTTTAATATATATATATATTAAATTGTGTGTAAGAGTGAGAGAGAAGGAAGAGAGTGAGAAGAGGAAGAACGGAGATTTCTTTCTGAAGATCAGGTTGAAAGTATAAAAATCCAAACTGTCTAAAGTTTAAGGAACATAAGGTAAGCATCTGGAAACTCACTGAAGTCCTCGGAATAGCTCTTCCCACAGCTGGGTCCTCTGGCATTTTAGCTCCAGGAAACTGATCAAAGACCACAACTCTGCCTTTTTGTGGTCACCTCAGTCTGGCCCCAAAGCAACAGATGCTGAATGAGAGACAGCAGTGCCCCCACACACACCCCGTGCGCCCCGCGGAGCTCGAGCCTGGCGTTTTTCACTTCGTAGTGATTCCAGGATCCTCGGGTCTGTCTATCCCCACTCAGTCCCAGAGATTACTCTGTGCCTAGGTCAAGCCCCGAGCGGCGGGCTTTGGTTTTGCATTTGTGCATGAGGTGAAACCTCGCTCGCGCTGTCCATTCGCACGCACGCACAGGCACAGACACACACAATCACGTACACGGCGGGTGTGTCCCGGATGAGGCCGGCCTGCAGCGCTTCTTCAGCCGGAGTTGCTGGGACACAGCGCTAGGGGGAAATTTTAGAAAAATAAGCCTAGTTTTCTATTTTTTTCCAGCAGATGGCGCTGTGGACCGTGCTCTGCAGGGCGCGAGGAAGACGATTTGGGCATGTTGAAGGCCCTGCCAACCCCCTACGGTTTGCCCAAAGCCTGGAAGTGGCGTCAGTCTCCTTTGGCACACCATCCTCTTCTCTGCAACCTTACAGACATTACAAATCCACTACTCAGCTGGAAATGAATCATAAAATATACAAAATCTGTCTGGGAATAGTCATTCAGCTGCCGTTCAGACGGGCCTTCCTCCATGGCAGGCACAGTTCTGGGCACTGGGCGTAGAGAAGCAGGCAAAGCTGATGATCCGGGCACATCCGTGCTCACCCAGAGCTCACCCTAGGATTGCTCCACCAAGCCGGTTGGTAACAGGTACTCAGAATTTTAAATGAGCAGGCTGTTCTCGAGGTGCTGGTTGAGAAGGCCTCTTGGAGGAGGTGATGTGTGAGCAGACGCCTGAGTGAGTCCGACCGGGTGGCCCCAGCCTGAAGTGCACGTTGGAGCACAGGGCGCTTGCCCGGGCCTGGGGCTGGGTTGGGGGTGCTGCTGATTTAACCAGTGTGCGGCAGGCCTGGGTATGGGGGTGTAGAACTCGCCTTAGGGGATAACTCTGTAGCTGCCTGGAAACAGCTCATGCCACTCTGAAGAGCAAAACCGGGTCAAGGGCTTCACTGTGGCCCCTCGGGGAGCAGGGAGCTGTCCTGTCATCTCAAGTAGCATACCCGTTTTGCTACCCAGAGGGATTCAGCTGACAGACCAAAGCTGCCCTCTGCCCCACCACCGCCCCTTCTGGCCTTGAACTTGACTCACGGCCTCTCCTGTTGGCTCTGGAGCTCATCAAAACCTTAAAGGGAAAGGGAGTCAGACGCTGGAGTTCTCAGAGGCCTAGTTACTCTTGCAGGAAGGTGGAGGTGGACTTTCCTGAAAAGCTGGCCGGACTTACAAACTCCGGGAGACCAGTTGAAGGATCTAGGTGAAGCACAGTCATGCTCCCAGGAGAGGCCCCTCTCTAAAGGCAAATCTTTGGCATTTGTTCTAACCTTCAGGACCATAGCTCTCTTTCACTTTGCTTTTAATCATGAAAAATTTAAAACATACACAAAGTATAAAGAATACTAAAGTGCAACCCAATGTGCCACATCACCCAGCTTCAAAATTATCGATAAGTTGCCAAATGCATGACAGATCTCTTTAAAACCCTGGGGCTAAAATCCAGACATTTGCAGGGCCGCATTCTGAAGGCTCTGTTGAAGGTTCTGTTCTGGTCCTCTTTTAGCTTCCAGAAGCTTCCCAGCCTCCCTGAATCCATGACCTCGTCCTCATGTCCCTCTGAGCACCTGCTGTCTCCATCACTCCCTCTGCTGCCCACTGTGCCTTCCTGCCTTCCCATTGTCAGTGTCCTTGTGGTCGCATTGGGCACCGCCAGATAATTCAAGGTAATCTCCCTATCTCAGCCTCCTTAACTGAGTCACAGCTGTAAAGCTCCTTTTGTTGCATATAGTACAATCATCAGTTCAGGGAGCAAGGATGTGGGCATGTTCTGGGGAGCACTTCTCAGCCTATCATAGGGGAACAAAGATCTGCTGGACACCAGTCCTCCGAAGCAATATTAGGACTATCCCCTCCCTGAAGGTCTTCCTGGGGTGGACAGATGATAGTGACCTGCAGGAAATCCAGAGCTGGCCATCATCTGAGAGGAGACTTGGGGGCTCCAAAGCCAGTAACGTGGTGCTTTGCTGTCCTACATAGGGAAGTTTCTTAAAACCGTGAGCACCCATTCATAGCTATGGGGTCGTCATCAGTGCACAGTCTTAGTTTGGAGCCTCTCCTGTTCGTGTGGGCTGAGCAGGTGTTATGTAAATTTGTTCCCTTCCCTGAAGCTGAATGACTCTGTGCCTTCATAGACTGGGTCTGGGCCGTAAGACTGGCAACTTTCACTTTCTGAGTCCCAAGACAGTGACTCAGAATGAACACAGAGTCCTCAAGGGGACTGGAAAGGAAAAATGAAAAAGTTGAGCATGGAATTCCAGCTGCCCCTACCAGGTGTGTGATTCAGTTGACCCTATCCACCAGACCAGCTGTCACCCAAATCCTTCCAAATCACCCAGGAGGCAGTAGAAAAATTCACCCATGAAAGTCCTACCTGAATTCCTGATCCAAAAGCATGCACTATAAGTAAGGGTTGTAGTAGGAAACCTCTATTTTGTAGGGTAGTTAGCGAGGCAGCCACAGGAAACAGGAACTGGCTTTGGAAATGGCTGTGTGCACTAGTTACTTTCTAAAGGGTTTGGGTATAGAAACTGAGGGCATATCCATGCACAAATTCCAGTCTCTCTTATGGTTTAAATATGAAACGTCCCCTTAAAACTCTTCAGTACTTGGTCCCAGTGCAGTAGTGTTCAGACTAGAGAGGTAATTGGACCATGAAGATGCCAACCTCCTCAATGGATTGATGCATTCATGAGTTCCCAGCTGAATGAGCTATGAGGAGGTGAGACCCAGTAGTAAGAAGTAGGTCATGATGGCATAACTTTGAAGGTTATATTTGGTCCTTGACCCATTTCTCTCTGGCTCTTCCCCTCTCTCTCTGCTTCCTGCCTGCCACTAGGTAAATAGCCGTACACTACCTTACCCTACTACAACCCTATCACACCTTATTGCCCATATCATTCTGCCTCATCTCAGACTCACAGCAATGGAACCAAACAACCATGGACTGAAGTCTCTGAAACTGTAAGCCAATGTACATCTTTTCTCCTTCATTTTCATTGGGTGCTTGATCACAGGGACAAAAGCCAATTAATGTAGTCTCATCAGGAGTGTTGACACCTGTCCACATAAACTGATGAATTAATTCATCTCTGAGGCACAGATCAAAGAAATGGGGAGTCCCAGAGTTGTTCAGGGTGACAAATGGAATAAGAAGACCTTTGCAACCTGGGGAAGCCTGTTCCAAAGCTATAGTTAGGTGGGGTAGTTATAGTAACAGGAATATGGGCGAAATCAAATACAGGTTGGTTATTGTCTGCTTGTTTTAATATTGTCTCTAAGTATGGGTGTTACTACAGGTTCAAAGTGATTTGATTTTACGTCATGACTCATTTTCAGTATTTAAGAGAAGAAAAAGATGAGAGGAAATTATTTTTTCCCAGAAATTTTGAGATCTAACATGTTACTTGGTAAAATATTATGTAATTTGTGGATTATGTAATTTGTGGACAGATTTCCTCCCCATCTGTCCCGGGCTGACCCTGCTCTCACTTCCTTTCTATGATTCACATGTCCTTCTCTGTGTACTCTTCATAACACTATGACATTCGTGTGTGTTTTGTGGACTATCATGTGAGCCTGTGGCTGTTTGTTTAAATTCAGTTCTCCTTGGAAAGTGTGATCAAGCCTAACACAAAGAGTAACACGAGCTGCAGAGCAGAAATCAGCCTCTGGAGGGAAGGCAATTCCAACATTCAAGCAAAGCCCGGGAGCCGGAAGACAGCAGCATACGCAGCGCTGGAAAGCTGCTTTCTGAAGCTATTTCTGATTCAGTCTGCACAGAACAAAAATCTGCAAAGGATTAGCAGCTGGAATTCAAGAGCTATCAGGATCCAAAGGAGCACAGTATCTGGGACCCAAGGCCTTTGATTACAATGAATGGGAATCTGTTCGGAAACAAGGGGAAAAGAATTCACAAATACTTACTCTTCTATCTTGGAGAGTAAGATTCTTGTGTCAAATGTCTGATTTTAAGTTTTAAGACCCAGTTTGGAATGTTCATGTTTCTGGAAGGCTTCGCTTGCTGCCAATTAACCTACTGTGATGAAAAACAGGTAAAATATGTGGGTGGAAAAAACACAAAGCAGACCTATCACCAGTCCGCGTCCCTCCTGGATGGCTGCATTTGAGGAAGGCAGGAAACGCCACTATTGCTGGGGTCATTTGCTTTTCCATGTCCTCACTTTCCCAGTGCTGAGAAT
>RJWM01005597.1:0-90522 GCA_004363535.1 Dasyprocta punctata
GACCTCAGCCTCCTGAGTGCTGGGATTACAAATCTATACCAACAAGCCCAGCCTTTGCTTTATTACGGGTACAATGATTAGAGAATAGTTTTGGGTCTCCTCAAAACACCTTGCTCTATAGACGAGCCCAGCCTAGTGTCCAGGGAGATACACGACCCTGCTCAGCGCCCTAGGGGCGGGGCCACGCATGCTCAGTTCCTCCCCCCCAACCGACCAATCAGGTAAGCCGCTCCTGGCTGCGGGCGGAGGTGAGAAGCGCTGGGCGGGGCGGTCGGTGGTCGCTGTCCGCAGAACTCCTCAGGGCTCCGGGAGGCGGGACCCCCAGCCGATGACCCGCGGTGTCCGCCTCACTGTGAGCTCTGGACTTGGCGCCTGGGCTCCTGGTGGGCTCCAGACCGGAATTTCCCACGGCCTGCCGGACACCCGTGTAGGCGGGCGCGAGGCGGCGGGAACGGAACCCGCCTAACCCGAGGTCCGGACCCTCTCCCGCCGGGTGCCGTCCCGGGCTCGGACCCCGCCGCTCGCCGCCCTCCACTCCCGGAGCTGTTTCCTCCCCCAGCTCTTAGCTGCACCGCAGCGGAGCCTCCTCGCCAATCCAGGCCCAGTCTGCGGCTGCCTCCTTGGGGAGCGCGGCTCTGCCCACGGCTGCACCTTCCCACCTCTCCCCCAAATGCATCCTGCGCTTCCGCACCGACATTTTACAGCACCCTGTCTCCAGAACCTCCGTGAACAGGTGTTTTTCTTCTGCACTCTTTTCCTCTCTCCCACCCTCCCTAACTTTTGCCTGGGAAACTCCTGATGATCGACCACGTTCAGACCTGGAGTTATTCTTTCTCAGCCTCATCCTGGACCCAGACGGAATCAAGAGGTCCCTCCTCGGCTGTGCTCTCAAGAAGTGCAGCACAGCCTAGATGTTAGTTTCCCACCATTCTGAAGATCTTTCAGAGTAGGGGCAAGTGGCATTTTCTGTGTTCTGGGAAGAGAATTCATGGCAATCCACCTGCCTCAGCCTCCGCAGTGCTGGAATTCTAGGCGTGTGCCACCACACCAGGCTTATAGCTCAGTGTCCTGTGAATGTTAGGGGCCTGACAAACGCGAGAAACGAGTAGCCTGATGGCTACTGCATCCCACTGGCCCCCAAAGACAAAGAAATCTCCGCCTTCCCCTCCCCCCTCACCTAGTGACCTAGGTGCAGCTCATTGGTTGCAGAGTTCACAGGGAATTTAGTGGTGCTTTCCCTCCGGGTTGCTCAGGGGAGGCAGGCAGAACAGGCTTTTCTGCAGACTGCGAGTGGGCCTTGCTGGGGAGTGCCTGCTTTGTGCAACCTCAGGGCCTCCTGCAAATCAGACTTGATCGCCTGCACTTCCTGTGCTCAGGGAGATTAGATACCGCCTAATCAAGGTCGATTTTTTTTTTTCTTTTCTTAATATTTGAAACTACCAAGTACCAGTTGCCATCCAAGTGGGTGGTTTTCAGAAATCCCCTCTTTTCTGGTGTTTGACTTCTTGTGAGTTTCAAGAAACCAATTTATTTGGAAAGAAACTGCACATAGAGGTTCTTTGAATTGCTGTGAAGCCCTGGTAGGAAGTGACTTGGGACAGTCTTGCTTCACAGCCAGAAGTGGGAGAAGGGAGGTACAGGTACATCTTGCCTGGGGGTGGCTTTGAGTCCCTCCTGTGGTCCGATACCCTTGTGCAGTATTTTACAGATTCAGCTTCCTGTTTACACGACAGAGTGTCGTGGTGGGCACCTGTTTGGCCAGGCGTTCCTCACTGGCAGACAGGTTTGATAAGCTTCCTCATTTCAGCCTAACCTGCTGCAATCTTTAAGTGGACTGAAAAACAATTCAGTGAACTAAGAATTCATTGATCCTACACATTTCCTCAAATAAAGCAACTGTTCTGAGAAGTATGTTTTCAGAAAAAGGCTCAGGGGCAGGGCAAAGGCCATGTATGTCTGTACCATTGCATGGGAGGTGGAGATCTATTTCTTTACTCTGGCTGGGGAGACAGATATAGCGCTCTTCCCTGGGTCTTGTGGTGTGTTTTCAGGAGAGGAGATACTGGTTATGGTAAGTGTTGTGTGCAGCACATGGCATACACTGTTTCATGTAACAGATAATGTCTTGAAGTGATTTTTAAAAAGTGCTTTATTGAACTACACTATATGACAGGAATGTTTGAATTGCCTTTTAATCCATTTAGCAAGTCGTTGAGGTATATTTTATTATACTCACCATTTTCTAGAAGAGAAAACTGAGGCCCAGAGAGATTAAATAACTTTTACAATTCCTCACAGTCAGTCAGTGGCAGAGGTGGCATCTGAGTTTGGATTATCTGACTGCAAAGTTCTCGAACACTTCATTATGCCCCTTTCTCCTGTGAAATCTTGCTTCATGGATTATTAACCCAGAAGCCAACAAGGTTAAGTAAGTTTCTCAAGGTCCCCCAAGTGCTAGGAGATGTAGATAAGGTATCTACCTAAGTTTGTCTGCCTCAAAGTCCACAACATTCTCATACCCCATACTGGGTAGATAGTGCATATACTAGTTTAAATATAAAATTTAAAAACTTAGGCTTCTCATTTTTTATTTTTGTTATTTTTGTAATGCATTATTCTTTTCTAAAATCCATTCTATTTCAAGGAGAAAAGAAAAGAAAACATAAAACAAAATTTCAGAACACATCAATCAGGAGACAGTGATGGTGCATACATTACGCATTGTCATCCCGAAATCATTCACCCAGAGCGAGAGACATCTGCATTCAATTGTCCAAACAATATCATCACAAATGTTTCTCTTCAGGGAACTCGAGAAATTAGTAGTATAACTATCTTAACTATCTTTTTTATGTACATACATATATACCTATACATATGTTGTTTCTTTCAGCTTCTCATACTAGTGAGACAACACGATGTTTACACGTGCGTCTTATTTATTTCACTTATGAGTATGATCTCAAATTGCATCCATTTACCTATAAAAGTCTTAGTTTATCCTTCTTTATGGCTGAGTGGTACTCCGCTATATAAAAATACCACATCTTTTTTATCCATTCGTCAGTCGATGGGTGTTGTTTCCAAGATTTAGCTGTTTCAAATTGTGCTGCCAAGGCTGGGAATTTAGCTCAGTGGCACAAGAGCTTGCCTGGCAAGCGTGAGGTCATGAGTTCTATCCCTGGTCTCCTCCCCGCCAAATTGTGCTGCTATAAACATAGGTGCACATGTATCACTGTGGTGTGATGTTTTTAATTCTTTTGGGAAGATACCTAGAAGGAGAATAGCTAGGTCGAATTTGACCTCTATTCCTAGTTTTTTGAAGAATCTCCTTACTGATTGCCACAGTGGTTACATCAGTCTGAATTCACACCAACAGTGGAGAAGGGTTCTTTTTTCCCCACAGCCCCTCCAGCATTTGTTATTGCTTGATTTCTTGATAATAGCCATTCTTTCTGGGATGAGGTGAAATCTCAGTGTTGTTTTAATTTGCATCTCTCAAATGACCAGTGATGTTGAACATTTTTTCACATATTTATTTGCTGTTTGTGTTTCATCTGAGAAGTGTATATTCATCTCAGATGCCCATTTTTGGATTGGGTCTTAAATCTGGGAGGACTTATTTTTTTGAGTTCTTTATATGTTCTCAATAGTAATCCTTTGATGTACAGATGGCAAACATTTTCTCCCACATTGTGTGCTGTCTCTTCCCTCTGTTGGTGGTTTCTCTTTCTGTGTAAAAGCTTTTCAATGGGGTGAGATTCCAGTTGTTGATTCTTTGATAGTTCCTGTGCAATCAGGGTTTTGTTCATAAAGTCTTTGCCTACACCAATGTCTTAAAGCATTTTACCTATGTTCCAGCAGATTTAATGGTTCTATTTTAATAGTTTTTGAAGAGAATAAAACCAAACAAAATAAAACAATAGTCAATCAAAATAAAACAATGAACATGGAACATGACTTCAAAAAAAGATAAAAAGAAATCAATAATGGCTACCATAATACCTCTTGTTAGCTTCAAAATAACTGTCCATATCATTGGGCATAATAAAATCAAACAAAATAGTACAGAATAAAACCAATAAAAACAAAACAATGGAAGCAATACAGAACTTCAAAACAATAGTAAGACAACAGTGGTTACCATAATGCCTCTTGTTATCTTCTAAAAGTAGTTGCCTATATCATCAGACATAATACAATCAAACAAATCAAAATAGAATAAAATCAATTAACACAAAACAGTGAAAGCAATACAGGACTTCAAAACAAGGTGATTGAATATCACTAATGGCTACCATAGTTTATTTTGTTATCTTTGAAATAGCTGTCCATGCCATCAAGTATAATAAAATTAGACAAACCAAAATGGAATGAAACCAAACTAAACAGAACAATGAAAACAATACGGGATTCAAATCACGATAATAGATTAATGATGGCCACTGCCTTCCCTTTTTAAGACACTTCCTCAACTTTCACTTTTACAATATGTATTGTGTATTTTGAATCCTACTAACTCCTTTAGGTTTTTGTACTAGGAAGCCAACATAATGTTCACCCATGTGACTCTGGGTCATTTCATCCATGAGTGTGATCTTAAGTTGTATCCATTTACCTACAAGAGCCTCAAGGTTATGTTTCTTTATAGCTGAGTAGCTTTCCATTGAATAAAAATGCCATGTCAAGACAACTAGCCGGCCTTCCTGGTGAGTGGAGCGAAGCAGCGTGAACTCCAGGAAGAGAAAGATCTGCGCCTCCCAAGATCCTGCCATGTGGGGTCAGGGAGGAGCGAACCAGAAGACAACTAGCCAGCCTTCCTGGTGAGTGGTGCGAGCTGCGCAGACTCCAGGAAGAGAAAGATCTGTGCCTCCCATGAGCCTACCAGCACGCGGGCTGAGAATCAGTAATACCCCCTGCCTTGTAAGCAACCTGCTGGTATAGAGGACTGGCTAAGTTGACAGCAACTAAGGTACGTAAAGCAACTAAATGCTTGAATCGTTTAGTTGATTGCAGGCCTGGGACCAGCAGTCTGAGCATCTCTTGGGAGAATGACAGTATGCAATGTAGCAAATACAGGGTTCCCTTCTATCTTGTCTTTGAGGCCCAATATTGTTCTCACTGTTTTGCTTTATTCTGGTTAATTGTTTTGCTTTATTCGGTATTCTGTTTTGATTGATTTTATTCTGTTTTGTTTTTGGTTTGATTTTACTATATCTGATGGAATGGTCAACTATTGTGAAGATAACAAAATATACGATACTAGCTATTGTTTTCCTAGTATCCTGCTTTGAAGCTCTGTACCAGTTCTACTTCTTTGTTTTGATTGACTTTGTTCTGTTATATTTTGTTGGATTTTACTATCTTTAAAATAAACTTTTAAAAAACTACCATATCTTTCTTGTCCAATGTGCAGCTAATGAGCAAGCTACCCTCACTTCTTTCTGGTTCCCTGTCACATAGACCATTGTTCTCTCTCCTTTGACTTTCAGTCTATGAGCCCCCTTTCAAGTTAAATGTTCTTCTTGTATAAAGCATATTGATGGATCCTGTCTTCTGATCCACTCTGCCTGTGTTTCTTTTTATTGGTGAATTGAGGCCATCTACACTAATGGTTATAGCCAACATGCATTGCCTCATCTCTGCCATGTTATTTTCCTGCCGTTGGCTGCCTACTTTTCCTCTCCATTCAGTTGCATGCCCTGCTCAGTGATACCTCTCTGCCACTGTTTCTGGAGCTGTGGTCTTTTTTTAAATCTCTCTCTAGAATGTCCTTCAGTATTCTTTGTAGGGTTGGTTTGGTGGTCATGAATTCCTTCAGCTGTTCTTTGTCATGGTAGTATCTTGTTTCTCCATTAATTTTCAAAGATAGTTTTGTAGGTACATAAATCTGGGTTGGAAGTTGTTTTCTTTCAGGACTCAAAATACTTCACCAAGTTTTCTTGACTTGATGGTTTGTATTGAGAAATCTGGTGTGATTCTGATGGGTTTTCCTTTATAGGTGATCTGTTTCTTTTCTCTAACAGCTTTTAATATTCTGTTTTTGTGTTGAATTTCTGGAATCTGGATTATTATATGTCTGGGAGTAGATTTATTTTGGATATGGCTAACTGGAGTTCTATATGCTTCACTTATCTGAAGGTCACTTCCTTTTCCCATGCTTGGGAGGTTTTCTAAAATTATTTCTGTAAATAGACTTTTAATGTCATTTGTATTGACTCCTGCTTTTTCACTCACACCTTTTATTCTTAAGTTATGTTTTTCTGGGTTGTCTTGCAGTCATTGAATTGTCACTTCCAGGTTCCTTGTTATTTTTTAAGAGATCTTTCCTTTCACAATCACAAGCTGCAAACCTGTCTTCAAGGTTTGAAAGTCTATCTTCAGTTTCTTTCAAGTGGTTTTGCTAGCTTTCAATGGAGTTTTTAATTTTCTGGATATCTCTTTGAATCTGTTTCATGTATTCTAAATCTTTTTTGTATTGTTCATTCAAGGTTTCCCTCATTTTTCTATGCTCCTCCATTTTTTAAATCTATGTCTTCTTTAGAGATGCCTAGCAATTCTTCTATTATGTTTTTCATTTCTTCTTTTACCTGAGTTAGTATTTCTGTTCTAATTTCTTTTATAGCCTCTTGAAGTTGTTTCTTTACTTCAGTTGCCATCACCTCAGAAAGTTCAGGTGTGTGACTCCCGATCTCTTCCGTGTTTACCTCTCTTGGACTTGCTCTGCTTGGATTGGAGACCAGAGATTGCCTTTTGCTTCTTCATCTTGACATATTCCTGGGTTCTTCTGGACAAGTGGGTACTGGGTTCCCAGGCACTTCCCATATTGGCTACAATTTCTCAGAAGTGAGACTGTTTGGTTCTTGTAACCAGTGCTGACTATGGATATCTGATGATGGCCATTGAGTACACTGGTGCAGGGCTGTCTGCTGCTTTTCCCAGCCTGCATTGGCTCCCTGATGACTGGTGGAGTGTGCACAGGGGTGGGGCTGCTGCCTGAAAACCGCCCCTGGAGCATGTGTGGGGCTTCTGCCTCCAGACCATGCTGGCTACCTTCAGGGAACCTCCGAGATGGTCCTTAGAATGCACGTGGGGTCAGGGCTCAGTCCAAGCAATTTCCATGGGTCTGCGCCCAGCTAGGAGCTGCTGGAGCAAGGCAGGAGCAGTTCTGGTTCCAGGCTTATCCAGCCTGATTCCAAAATGGTTCCTGGCCAATTGCTCTCTCCAGTGAGAGGACTGAGTCCTCTGCACTCACCACCAGCCAGTTCAGTCTTCCAGGTCTGCTGTTCCCGTCCACTGCCACTCTCCTCCAATGCTGCCTCTCTGCAGAGGCTCTCAGGGTTGCTGCCACCATGTGGCCTTGATTATATGTCCCCAGTTTCAGCAGCTTCTCTTGGACAGTGGGTCCAACTCCCAGCAAAGATGCCACCAGCTACCACCTTCTTCTTTGTTTAAGTTTTTCATTTTACCCTTTCTGTGGCTTCAATTCTCGCTTCAGATTCTTCCTGGGTTCAGGGGACCCACTTCCTTGCTTCTTGTCTTCCCCATGTTGTTATATTCCAGCATCTGGATGGTACCTCTCAGGGAGGCTGTTTACTCTGCTGCTTACTGTTTTACCATCTTCATCTTTCTTCTGTTTTAATATTAAGATCTTCAATCAGTTCCAATTTTAGCATAGTGCATGGTGAAAGATATGGGACCAGTTTTAATCTTCAGCATGTGTAAGCCAGTTTTTCCAGCACTATTTATTAAAGTGGCTGTCTTTCTTTCAGTGAATGTATTTGACACCATTGTCAAAGATAAGGTAACTTAATGTGTCTGGAGTTCTTTCTGCATCTTCTAATCTGTTCCATTGATCTTTGGGGCTGGTATTTTTTTTTTATCACAGTAGCTTTGTAATATAATTTAAAGTCAGAGATTATGATGCCCCCTGTCTTGTCTTTGTTACCCGGGATTGCCTTTGCTATTCTAGGTCTCTTCTTGTTCCAGATGAATTTTAGGATTGTTTTCTCTAATTCTTTGAGATACACTATTGGAATTTTGACTGGGATTGCATTGAATCTGTATAACAGTTTTGGAAGTATGACCATTTTCACTGTATAGGTTCTTCCTACCCAAGAGCATGGGCTGTCTCTCCATTTTCTAATTTCCTCTTCAGTCTCCTTTTTCAGAGTACTGTAGCTTTCAATGTAGAGATCTTTTACATACTTCATTAGATTGATTCCTAGGTATTTCATTTTTTGGATGCTATTGTGAAAGGTGTTGTTTCCTTGATTTCTCTCTCAGTGAATTTATTATTCATGTACAGGAAGGCTATTGATTTTTGAGTGTTGACTTTGTAACCAGCTATTAAACTGAATTTGCTTATTAAATTTAGTAGTCTTTTGGTGTTTTGGGGGTCTTCTATGAAGACTATGATGTCATCTGCAAATAATGATAGTTTAACTTCTTCCTTTCTATCTTTATTCCTTTTATTTCTTTCTCTTGTCTAATTGCTCCAGCTAGTTTCCAGGACTATGTTGAATAAGAGTGGAGACAATAGACATCCTTGCCTTGTTCCTAATTTTAGAGTGAAAGTTTTCAGTTTTTGTCCATTTAGTATGATGTTGGCTGTTGGTTTCTCATAGATGACTTTTATCAAATTGAGATAACGATCATCTATTCCAATTTTCTATAGGGTTTATTTATTTATTTATTTATTTTTACCATGAATGGGTGCTGTACTTTATCAAAAACTTTTTTTGGCATCTATTTAGATGATCCTATGATTTTTGTCCTTGGATTTGTGTATGGTGTATTATATCTATGGATTTACATACGTTGAACCATTCCTGCACCCCTGGGATGAATCCCCCAGTTGATCATGGTGTACAATTTTCTTGACAATTTACTGCATTCTGTTTGCTAGTATCTTACTGAGGATTTTGGCATCAATATACATAGGGAGATTGGCCTGTAATTCTCTTTCTTAGTTGGATCCTTCTCTGGTTTTGGTATTAGGGTAATGCTTGCTTCCAGGGATAATTTAGGAGTATTGCTTCCCTTTCAATTTCATTAAAGAGTTTGAGAAGTAGTGGTGTTAGGTCTTCTCTAAATTTGTAGAATTCAGCAGTGAATCTGTCAGGGCCTGGGCTTTTCTGTGTTAATAGGTTTTTAATTACATTTTCAATTTCATTGATTGATATTGAATTATTTAGAATTTTTATAGCTTCTTGATTCAGTTTTGGTAATTCATATGTATCTAGGAATCTGTCCATTTCTTCTGTATTTTCGATCTTAATATAATTCAAGTTTTTAAAGTAGGTGTAGATGATCTTCTGAATTTCTACAGGTTCTGTTGCAATTTCATCCTTTTCATTCCTAATTGCGTGGATTTGAGTTCTTTCTTTCTTTCTTTCTTTCTTTCTTTCTTTCTTTCTTTCTTTTTCTTTTTGATAAAGTTGGCTAAGAGTTTGTCAATTTTATTTAATCTTTCAAAGAACCAACTGTTAGATTCACTGATTCTTTGTATTGTTTTTTTAGACTCCAATGCGTTAATTTCTCCTCTGATCTTCATAATTTCCTCCCTTGTGTGAGCTATTGGTTTATACTGTTCTTCTTTTTCTAGAAGTTTGAGGTTCACCATTAAGTTGTTTATATGTGCTTGCTCTGTTTTCCTGATATGGGTATTTACTGCTATAAATTTTCCTCTTAAAATTGCTTTCATTGTGTCTCATAAGTTCTGGTAAGTTCTATTGTTGTTATCATTCAACTGTAAAAATTGTCTAATTTCTTCTTTAATTTAATCCGTGACCCATTGGTTGTTCAGCAGGGTGCTATTTAATTTACATGTGTTTATGAAGTTTTTGTGGTTTCCTTTGTCATGGATTTCCAATTTCATTGCACTGTGCTCTGATAGTATGCATGGGATAATTTCAATTCCTTTGCATTTACTTGAGTGTGTTCTATGGGCCAGTATGTGGTCTATTTTGGAGAATGTCCCATGTGCAGCTGAGAAGAATAGTACCCTGCTGAACAACCAATGGGCCACAGATTAAATTAAAGAAGAAATTAGACAATTTTTACAGTTGAATAATAACAACAATAGAACTTACCAGAACTTATGAGACACAATGAAAGCAATCTTTTTTTTTTTTTTTTGTACCAGGGACCAAACTCACAACCTTGCACTTGCCAGGCAGGTGCTTATGCCAGTGAGCTAAATTCCCAGCCCAGTGAATGCAATCTTAAGAAGATTGTGTATATATATATATATATATATATACACTTTTGTTTTGTATTTTTGAGACAGGGTCTCGTTATGCAGTTCAGGCTGTCCTTGAGCTCACTTTGTAGCCCAGGCTAGTCTTGAACTCACAGTGATCCTCCTGCCTCAGCCTCGCAAGTGCTGAGATTATAGGCATGCACCACCACGCCCGGCTCTTAAAAGGAAAATTTATAGCATTCTGATGTCCTGGGGTAGAACACTGTATAGATATCTACTAAGTATATTTGTTCAAAAGTTTAACTTAGTTCTATTATTTAATTGTTAAGTTTTTATCTAGTTGATCTGTCTTTTTGTGACAGTGGGGTATTGAGATCTTCCAATACAATTGTGTTAGGGCATATTTATTTTTCATGTCCATTAGTAATTGTTTTATATAGTTAGGTGTGCTGGTATTTGTTGCATATATATTTATGATTGTTATCTCTTCCTCTTGGATTGTTCCCTTTACAAGGAGGTAGTGACCTACTTAGTCTTTCTTAATCAGTCTTGGCTTGAAATTCACTTTGTCTGCAAATAGAATAGCTATCTCTGCTTTTTCCTGGGTTTCTGTCCCATGGAGCACTGCTTTCCATCCTTTGATTTTCAGTCCATGAATTTCTTTTTGAATTAAATGTGTTTCTGTAATGCAGCATGATTTTGGATCTTGCTTCTTGAATCATTGTGCCACTGTGTCTTTTGATTGGTGAATTGAGACCATTAACATTGATGGTTATAACTGATATGTATTGACTTTTTCTTGTCATGTTATTTTCCTGTTTTTGGCTCCTCCTCCCTCTTTTGTTCCCTTCCCTCTAATTGTTTGTCTTCCTGATGAATTCCTTCTGTTGGGGTTTGTTATGGATTAAAAACTGGTGGTCAACTTAACACCAGCTGAATTAAATCAGCATGGTGCTGAGTGTAGATGACCCACCTGAGGAAAGTTGTCAGCATAGAAGGAGATGTGGTGAGGAAGAGTGTGGCATTGTGGGTTCTCTTTTAAATTTTGTCGTTTGGAGCCATTTGTTCTTCTGGAGGAGCTTGTCATGCTGGGTCCTCTGATATGAACTCAGTCATTATCACAGGAGGAGCTTGGGACCTTGTTGCTGAGAGTAGCTGTGGTTCACTTTGGAGGTGCTCTGGTCCTTACTTTGAGCATCACTTCCTGGTTGTGGAGTGGAAGATGTCTGCTGTCTAATATGCAGGGGAGGTTTATTATGCTGTCTTCCTGATATGTACTTGACTGTTATCATCGGAAGAGCTCAGAACCTCAATTTCACTAAGGATGGCTATGGTACTTTTTGGGGGAGCCCGGGTGCTTATTTTGAGCATCACTTCTTGGCTCCAGTGTAGAACTCTCAACCTACTGGCACAGACCCTTCGCCCCACTGGCATAGACTTTCTAGCTTCCATTGCTGGCCTTTGGGCCTTCCCAGCGCAGATCCATAAAACAGACTTGCATAAGTCATTGTCGTGGATTCTAGGCCTCCAGTTGGACTTGTGGGAGGCATTGTCATGGGCTCTTGGTCTTCAGCTGGATTCATGCAGGACATTGCTGTGGGATACAGGCCCTTGGCTGGATTTCAATGGGTCTTTAGTGTTATGGGCAGATTTCCTGCACTCTCTTCTATTTAACTCTGAGGGAACATCATAAAATAATACTATAAATTCTGTGTCCTGTATATAATTGTTCTTGCAATCCATGACTACAGGGTTCATGGAGCTGTAGTCCTTATTATCTCTTTGTAGAATGTCCTTCAGAACATTTTGGAGTGCTGGTTCAGTGGTCATAAATTTCCTCAGATGTTCTTTGTCATGAAAGTATCTTATTTCTCCTTCAATTTTGAAAGATAGTTTTGCAGAGTACATCAATCTGGGTTGAAAGTTGTTTTCTTTTCTTTTAGAACTTGTGGTACTTCACTCCAAGCTCTCCTTGACTTGAATTTGTGCTGAGAAGTGAGCTCTGATTCTGATGGGCTTTCCTTTAAAGGTGATTTGTTTCTTTTCCCTAACAGCTTTTGAGATTCTATTCTTGTGTTGAATTTCTGGAATTTTGCCTGATATGCCTGGCTATAGAATATTTTTGAACATGGCTAATTGGAGTTCTATATGCCTTGCTTATCTGCATGTCAAATTCTTTTTCTCTACTAGGAAAGTTTTCTGCCATGATGTCTGTGAACATTTTTAAAATTTCATTTGTAGTATCTCCTGCTTGTTCATTGACTCCAGTTAATCTTAAGTTATTCTTCTTTGTCTCATCTAGTAGCTACTGGATTTATTTCTTATAGTCCCTTGCTATTTTTGAGAAATCTTTCTTTTCTTGATCACTAACTGCAAGCCTGTCTTCAATATCTGAGATCCTGTCCTCACATTGGCCTAATCTACTTTGAATACTTTCAATGGAATACTTATTCATCTGGATATCTACTTGAATCTGCTTTTCTCGATTCCATTTCTTTCATATGCTGAGCTTCCATAATTTTCCTAATCTCATCTATTTTTTTTGTCTGTATCTGCTCTAGTGTCACTAAGTGTGGTCTTTACTTGAGAAATTATTTGATTTCATTTTTTCCAGAGCCTTGTTCAATTGCTTTGTTGTTATCACTTCAGAGAGACCTGATGGGGGGATTTTGGGTTGTCTCACCTCATTGCCCGCTGGATTTGCCTTTGGTGAACTGAATTTCTGGAGTTATATTTTGCTTAAATGTCTTCACATTTTATTTTCTCTCTTTTTTTTTTAGTTTAATATCTGGGGTGATGCTTGTAACTTGCCTATGGTGGATTGCTTTATTGGTAGTATTTAGGGCTTTTAGGTGATGATTACTTCTCTGAGATGTCTTCCAAGTGTAGCTGGTTTTTGGGTTTTGAGTCTGTTGGATGATCTTATCTCTTCAGTTTGCTGGATATGAGAAATTGTTTCTTGTTTGGCCTAGTGCCTGGTTCTTTGGCACTGTGCCACCATATTTTCTGTTACCCTTAGTTAATCTCAGTCATGGAATACCAGGACCAACAGCTGTTTATAAAAATTATGTCAATTTTGGCTATCGTGGTACCAATAGCATCAAACACAGCCTAGAAAACAACAAACTGAGCTAACCCTTAATTTACAACTTTTAACCATATGAACTAGACTTGTGATTGTATAATAAAATGTAAAACAAACCAGATAATTATGTTCAATATATCAGTCCATAATGTGTCAATTTTGCTGTTGAAGTTTAAAATTTCAAATGGATTAAGGAGAAAATAGAGAAGTGGAAGAAGAGAACAGATTAGAAGTAAGGTTGGAAGATAAATGGGGGTTGCACCAACTTGGGGAAACTGGTGCAGAAGACTGAAGAACAAGAGAGATGGAAGAGATAAAAGGAAGAACAAAAAAGAAGCACACACACAGAGAGGTTAGGAACCACATTTGCACTCATATACAAACAAGATCAAACAATGAAAGAGAAAGAGGAAAAAAAGTAAAGTAAATAAATAAAAAAAAAGTCCACTTTCAGGGTTTTCTCTGGTTTCACTGGCAGACAGCCTGTAGAGATACAATCCTGATGTGTGCAGAGCTCCCCCAGCAAGCCAACAGTAGCTTTCTGGCAGGAGAGTGGATAATCTCAGCAGACCTGCTGAGACCAGACTCATTGGGCCTGCCGCCATCCAAGCAATTTCTGCTGGTCTGAGCCCAACTGGGAGCTGCTAGATGGAGCGAGCAGAAGTTCTGGGTTCTGGGCTTATCTTGCCTGTCTCCAAAATGGCACCTGGCTAATTGCTCTCTCCCATGGGAGGACTAAGTCCTCTGCACTCACTGCTAGCCAGTGTAGTACCTCATGTCTGCTGCTCCCCGCCACTACCACATCTCTCTGCAGAGGCCTCTGGGGTCACCAGCTGCCACTCTGGGTCTGCAGGTTTGAATTGCTGCTGTCATGCAGTGAGTCCCGTCTCAGGCAGAACGTGCCACCAGCTACCTGCTTTGTTGGAATTTCTCTCTTTGCTCTCTCCATGGGCTTCACTTCAGATTCTTCCTGGGTCCAGTGGACCCACTTCCCTCCTTCTTGTCTTCCTCATGATACTCTATTCTAGTGTCTGGAAGGTGACTCTCTGTGGTCTCTGCTTTTTACTGCTCCGCCATCTTGGTCTCCACCCTTGGCAACACCTTTCTGTCATGCAATTATGTGGGACTCCAGGTCCATATTTACTCCCATCCCACACACACCTTATGTGTTACTTTATCTTCCACTACGTCATTGAAAGGACCCACTTCTCATTTTTTAAAAGAAAAAGTCAACTTCTTTTTCCTCATGCTTTTTTTTTGTTTTTGTCATTATGAAACAGGATCTTGCTATATAATTCAGGCTGACCTTGAACTCATTATTCATCCCAGGCTGGTCTTGAATTTGAGGCAATCCTCCTGCTTCAGTCTCCCAAGTGGTGGCATACAGGTCACTGTGCCTAGCTACTTCTTTCTGATTCTTGATTTCTGCTTCCAAGAGGCAGTCATTTTCTTTTAAACTTTTCTTCTCCTAGTCACATATTTCTAAATAAAGTCTTATACTAGATTTTTCAGTTTTAGATATTTTCTATTTATTATTTCTGAACACAAGTAGTTCACTCCCTTATACCTTATCCTCCCTCACTCCTGCAACCTACTCTGTATACAATGTTTGACTAGTTCAGTATTTTCCACTTACATTAAGGCTATGTGAGTATTCACAACTGACTCATGTGGTGTGCTATAGTTACATTTATTTTTTTATTTAGTATTGAATTTCTCTGAAATTAAAATATGTTATTTAAAAGTTTTACTTGCTTATTCTCCAGCTCTGACAGAAATGCTAATATCTTCTCACCCTGCTTAAGCATGTCACCTAAGCATTCATTGTCTTTTTTGTTGGCAATATGCCTCCTGGATCTGTTGGTCTTTCTTTCTTTTTTTTTATTATTTAAGAGAAAAAAAGATACATATAAGAAAGACAAAAAGCAACAGAGACAAACAAATGACAATAGCAAATCCATAACAGTAACATTATAGGTTTAAAAACAAGATGATAGGAACTTGACAATGGTTGCAATATTACATATTGTTACTTTCAACATGGTTGTTTACATTAACAGACATAGACATGTAAAATTGATCTAATCATATGAGTATTAACCAATCTTACTCAATAACTGATACATTCTGCAGTATAGTTGTTTTAGTTCTCTTACATATACATATATACAGATTTATGTCTTTTTCCTTTTCCCTTCCTTCTTTCCTCCTTTTCCCTTTCCCAATTACTTTTGCTCTTTGAGCAGTTTCTTACCCTTACACAGTATTTATTGGAGATTTCGGATCATATATACTTTTTCAGTTTCTTACACTAGGGAGACAGTATGATATTTACACATGTGGGTTTGATTTATCTCACGAGTATGGTCTTAAGTCGTGTCTATTTACTTATAAAAGTCTCAATGCAATCTTTCTTGATAGCTGATTAGTACTCCATTGTATAAAAATACCACATCTTTTTATCCATTCCTTGATTGATGGGCATTTGGGTTGTTTCTAAGATTTGGCTATTACAAATTGGGTTGCTATAAACATGGGTGCACAAATATCACTGTGGTATGATGCTTTCAATTCTTCTGGGAAAATGCCCAGAAGTGAGGTAGCTGGGTCAAATGGGATCTCCAATCCAAGCTTGAGGAATCTCCACACAGATTTCCACAGTGGTTGTACCAGTCTACACTCCCACCAACAGTGGAGAAGAGTTCCTTTTTCCCCACAGCCCCTCCAGCATTTGTTAATGGTTGACTTTTTAATGGTGGCCATTCTTTCTGAAGTGAGATGGAATCTCAGTGTTGTTTTAATTTGCATTTCCCGAATGACCATTGATGTTGAACATTTTTTTCATATATGTATTTGCCATTTGTATTTCTTTCTCTGAGAAGTGTGTATTCATCTCAGATACCCATTTTTGGATTCGGTCCTTGAATTTTAGGGGCCTGATTTCTTTTAATTCTTTATATGTTTTAGATAGAAGTCCTTTGTCTGATGGACAATTGACTAAGATATTTTCCCAATTCGTTGGTTTTCTTTTCACTCTGTTGGAGATTTCCTTTGACTTGCAAAAACTTTTTAGTAAGATGAGATCCCAGTTGTTGATTCTGGGAAGTGTTTCCCATGCAGTTTGATTTTTGTTCATGAACTCTCTGCCTACTCCTATGTCATCAAGATTTTTACCTACTTTGTCTTCTAGCCGGTTTAGTGTCTCTGTTTTAATATTCAGATCTTTGATCCATTTTGACTTCATTTTAGTGCATGAAGATAGACATGGATCTAGTTTTAGTTTATGGCACATGGAAAGCCAGTTTTTCCAGCACCATTTGTTAAAGAGGCTATCTTTCTTCCAATGTACATGTTTGGCCCTTTTGTCAAAGATGAGGTGGCTAAGTGTGTTTGTAGTTGTGACTGTATCTTCTAATCTATTCCATTGCTCTTCAGGTCTGTTTTGATTCCAGTACCATGCTGATTTGATCACAGTAGCTTTGTAGTATAGTTTCAAGTCAGGGATTGTGATGCCTTCTGCCTTACCTTTGTTGTCCAGAATTGCCTTTGCTATTCTAGGTCTCTTCTGGTTATAGATGAATTTAAGGAATGATTTCTCTAGCTCTGTGAGGTAAGCAAGTGGTATTTTGATTGGGATTGCATTAAAACTGTATAACAATTTTGGGAGAATGGCCATTTTCATGATGTTTATTCTTCCTAGCCATGAACAGGGAGTATCTTTACATTTTCTGAAATCCTCTTCGATTTTCTTTTTCAGAGTATTGTAATTTTCACTGTATAGATCTTTTACTTTCTTTGTTAGATTGATTCCTAAGTATTTCATTTTTTTTTTGGATGTTATAGTGAAGGGTGTGGTTTCCCTTATTTCTCTCTCAGTGACTTTGTTGTTTGTGTACAGGGATGCAATTGATTTCTGAGTGTTGACCTTGTATCCAACAATATTACTGAATTTGGTTATTACATCTAGAAGTCTTGCAATGGATTTTTGGGGCTCTTCTATGTAAAGTATCATATCATCTGCAAAGAGTGATAATTTAACTTCTTCCTGTCCTATTCTTATTCCTTTTATTTGTCTCTCTTGTCTAATTGCTCTGACTAATGTATCCAGAACTATATTGATTAGGAGTGGTGATAATGTACATCCTTGTCTTGTTCCTGATTTTAGGTTGAAAGTTTTCAATTTTTGTCCATTTAGTAAGATGTTGGCTGTTGGTTTAGGGTATATGGCTTTTATCAGGTTGAGGTAGAGACCATCTATCCCAATTTTCTGTAGGGTTTTTATTATGAATGAGTGTGATTTTTGTCAAAAGCTTTTTCTGCACCTATTGAGATGACCATGTGATGCTTGTCCTTGGCTCTGTTGATATGGTGTATTACATTTATTGATTTGCATATGTTGAACCATTCCTGCTTTCCTGGGATGAATCCAGCTTGGTCATGGTGTCTAATCTTCCTGATAACTTGCTGTATTCTATTTGCCAGTATTTTATTGAGGATTTTTGCATCTATGTTTATGAGGGAGATTGGCCTGTAATTTTCTTTTTTGGTTGGGTCTTTCTCTGGTTTTGGTATTAGGGTAATACTTGTTTCCAGAAATGAGTTAGGGAGACTTGCTTCCCTTTCAATTTCATTGAAGAATTTGAGGAGTGCTGGCCTTAAGTCTTCCCTAAATTTCTTGTAGAATTCAGCAGTAAATCCATCAAGACCTGGGCTTTTCTTTGTTGGCAAGGTTCTAATTATGTTTTCAATTTCATTAGCTGAAATGGGGTTATTTAGCAGTTTTACATCTTCTTGATTCAACTTGGGTAATTCATAGGTTTCTAGGAATCTGTCCATTTCTTTTGTGTTATTGAATCTATGTGAGTAAAGGTTTTCGAAGTAGATGATGATGATCTGTATTTCCACCGGGTCTGTAGTGATTTCACTCTTTTCATCTCTTATTGCATGAATCTGAGTTTTTTCTTTCCTCTTTTTGATAAGGTTGGCTAGGGGTTTATCAATATTTTTTACTCTTTCAAAGAACCAACTCTTCAATTCATTAACTCTTTGTATTGTTTTCTTAGTTTCAATTGCATTAATTTCTGCTCTGAGCTTGATAATTTCCTCCCTTCTTTGGGCTTTGTACTTGACTTGCTCTTCTTTTTCTAGAAGTTTGAGGTGCTTCATTAGATTGTTTATGTGTGCTTTCCATTTTTCTGATGTGGGAGTTTAATGCTATAAATTTCCCTCTGAAGACTGCTTTCATTGTGTCCCACAGGTTCCAGTAATTTGTATTTGCATTTTCATTCAATTGTAGATATTGTTTAATTTCTTCTATGACCCATTGATTGCTTAGGAGAGTAGTATTTAATTTCCATGTGTTTATGGGGTTCTTGTGGGTTTTTTTGTCATTCATTTCCAATTTTACTGTGTTATGGTTAGACAATACGCATGGAATTATTTCAGTTCCTTTGCATTTACTTAAGCATGTTTTGTGGACCAGTATATGATCTATTTTATTTATTTATTTATTTATTTATTTGCAGCACTGGGGATCAAACTCACAACCTTGTGCCTGCCAGACAGGTGCTTAAGTCACTGAGTCAATCTCCCAGCCCTAGTTTTTTGAGGCAGGTTCACACTATGTGGCTCAGGCTGGCCTTGTGCTCACATTGTAGCCCAAGCCGGCCTCAAACTCACAATGTTCCTCCTACCTCACCCTCCTGAGTGCTGGGATTAAAGGAGTGCACCACCATGCCCGGCTTATGATCTGTTTTAGAGAATGACCCATGTACAGCTGAGAAGAATGTGTATTCTGATGTTGACGGGTGCAACACTCGGTACCCATCTACTAGGTCCATTTGTTCACAGATTTGATTCAGTTCTGTTATTTCTTTGCTGATTTTTTGTTTGGTTGATCTGTCTCTCTGTGACAGTGGGGTGTTAAGGTCCCCTGTTGTAACTGTATTATTGTTTATTTGGTTTTTCTTGTCTATTAAGAATTGTTTTACATAGTTGGGTGCTCCCATATTTGGTGCATATATATTTATGATTGTAATCTCTTCCTCTTGAAGTTTTCCCCTAACAACTATGTAATGACTTTATCTCTTTTGATCATTTTTGGTTTGAAGTTCACATTGTCTGCAAACGTAATAGCTACCCCTGCTTTTTTCTGGGTTCCTGTTGCATAAAGTATTGTTTTCCAGCCTTTGATTTTTAGTCTGTGCATTTCCTTTCGAGTTAAATGTGTTTCTTGTACACAGCATATTGTTGGATTTTGTTTCTTAACCCATTCTGCCAGTCTGTTTCTTTTTACTGGTGAGTTGAGACCATTTACATTGATTGATATAACTGATATGTACTGACTCATCCCTGTCATGATATCTTTCTGTTGTTGCTTTTCTACATTTTCTGTTTTTTTGCCCTGCTTAGTGGTTTCATTTTGTTGTTGTTCTTAAGATTGTAGCTATCTTTGTCTCTTTCCAGAGTGTCTTTCAGTACTCTTTGTAGTGTTGGTTTGGTAGCCATAAATTTCTTCAGTTGTTCTTTGTCATGGAAGTATCTTATTTCTCCATCAATTTTTAAAGATAGTTTTGCAGGATGCATCAATCTGGGTTTAAAGTTGTTTTCTTTCAGGATTTGAAATACTTCACTCTAACCTCTTCTTGACTTAAAGGTCTGTGTTGAGAAGTCTGCCGTGATTCTGATAGGCTTTCCTTCACAGGTGATCTGTTTCTTTTCTCTGACAGTTTTTAGTATTTTGTTCTTGTGCTGTATTTCTGATACTCTAATTATTATATGTCTAGGTGAAGATTTATTTTGGTTATGGTTAATTGGGGTTCTGCATGCCTCACTTACCTGTATATCAGATTCTCTTTCCATGTTTGGAAATTTTTCTGCTATTATTTCTGCAAAGAGTCTTCACAGGTCATTAGTATTGCCCTCTGCTTTTTCATTGATGCCTATTAATCTTATGCTATTTCTCTTGGCATCATCTTGCAGCTGTTGAATTGTTGTTTCTTGGTTCCTTGTTATTTTCAAGAGATCTTTTCTTTCATGATCATAGGCTTCCATGCTGTCTTTGAGGTCTGAGACTCTATTTTCAGCTTCATTCAAGCAGTTTTGCCAACTTTCCATGGAATTTTTCATTTCCTGAATTTCCCTTTGAAGCTGTTTCATGCATTCTGTTTGTGTCTTATATTGTTCATTCAAAGTTTTCATCGTTTTATGTTCTACTTTTTTTATCTTGATCTTCTTTAGATACACACAGCATTTCTTTCATAATGATTGTCATTTCAATATTTAGCTGAGATAATATTTCTGATTTGAGTTTGTCTATAGCTTCATGGAGTTGTTTCTTCATTTGCTATCATTTCAGAAAGTCCAGTTGTGTGCCTCCAAGAATCTTCCATTTCGGTGTCTCTTGGGTTTGTTCTTAGTGGGCTGGGGGATTGAGACTGTCTCTTGGTCTTTCGTTTTGCCATTTTCTTCTGGGACCTGTGGGGCTGGGCAGGAAGCCTCCCGATGGATTGCACTGGAACACTGTGCTGCGTAGGCCTTCAATCCTCCAGTATCCCTGTGGCTAGCCAGCGCACACCCCCAAATTATAGCACTGGACCCTTGTGTTTTGTGGTCTGTGAGGCTGGCTGTGTGTTCCCCTGATGTACTTTGTTGGGTTACTCTGGGATGCTGGGCTGGACAAAGTTTGTATCCTCCCTGTAGCTAGCAGGGTCACACCCCTGGGGCTTGTTACCAGGGTCTAGAACCTGGCTGTGTAGCATTCACAACCCCTGCGACCCAGGTAGCTAGCAGGGACGCAACCCTGGGGTGCGTCACTGAACCTTGAGCCTGGCTGGGTGGAGTTTGGGATCTCTGGGACCCAGGCAGCTAGGGGGAGTGCACCGCAGAGTGTGGCACCACCCGGACCTTGCATCTGGTTGTGAGTTCAGAGCCTCTGGATCTGTTGGCCTTTCTGCTCTAACCTGGTTGTGTGGTAAGGATTGTTACATAGCTGCTATCCTGGCAGATTAACTGTCTGTCCTTTTGTTTGGCAAACCCTGGTGAGCTTTTGGAACAGGTTCACATCATAACTACCCCGCAGCTCGAAGGACAAGTATTTCAGATGGGAGAAAATAAAGCATGATGTTGGGAGTGTTAAATGTCAAAGTTACACAGATGTAAGTGGCAGAGCCAGACCGCAATGGGGCTCTCTCTGTTGGAGGCGCCAGTGCCCCCTACAGCCTGGCATGGATGACCATTGTTGCTGCTGGTCAACCAACCCTCAAAAGTTCCAGACCCATAGAATGATGTAGGATGGAGGAGATCTGATGCACACCTCTTAACTTCTTTCATAACTGGAAGATTTAGTTGTATACTTATACTTTGAATCATGCTTCTGGAGTCTGTCACTTAATAATTACGCAATTTGGAGCTGTTCATATAATCTAAGCCTCAAGTTCCTCATTTGTAAAATAAAAATAGTAACACTACCTCATTGGATCATCATAAAGATTAAGCACCACAGTGTTTTAAAGGGCACATCATAAATATTTAGTGAATGTTAAACACTTACATTCTGGTCTAGAACTCTGCAGGCGTAGTAATACTTTTACTATTGGATCCTTATGATCTAGTATCTTTCAATTTCTGCACCATGCTGGGATACAATACAAAAGAGTTGTGTATAGTAGAATTTTCAGACTGACTGTTTCTCTCACTTGGGCAAATCTTGGTTAACAAGATTTAACTATTTCTTTCCCTGCTGTCCTTCAGTTTAGCCCCGGCTGTCCACCTTACCAGCACTGATACTATCTGTTGGCCCACTGGGTTCAGCCAGCTAACATGAAAATGAACTCCATCCAGATGTCTCAGTTCATGTCTTTTGCTGCCGTTTAACTTTTACATTTTTCCTGTATTGACAATTAATGCAAAAATGTTTAAACTTTTTGGATGAGAATTTTTTTCTTGGGACAAAGGAAAACTTTTTCCTGTTTTAATTACATATGTGTGCATACATATAAATTACATATACACAAACACATATGTACACATTATATTTATAACTATGCAAACTCGCAATATGAAACGTACTTCTTACTCAGGGTTACCATCGAAGTTTACACAGTGTATCGTTAAGGTCTTCACTAATTTTGTCTGCCTTCTTGTATCTTAGTTTGGTCATTGAGATGACCCTATTAAAATTTAAAACAAAACAATAAACTCCAAGGAACCAGACCAAGACTTGTGTTTTCTTCTTCAACATTTTCTGGGTACTCACTACACAAAGATTTTTGGACAAAGGTCACTACTTTGAAATCTACTATCTTGTTACGGGATACAAACAGGTAAATGGAACATTACACAAGTTAGAATGGTTTAAATGTTAAAAGGCACGAGCTATATGGGAAGATTTATGTAGCTTGTTACAAAATTTAAATCAAGATTGGTAAGGAAGGTCGTAGTGGTAGACTTTTAAAAAAATTTTTATTATATAACAGGAATGTATAGGACATTAGAAAAATATTAGCAAGAAATACAAATGTTGTGAATGCTATATAAGTTTTAAAAGAACAATTCACAGTAAAAATGAAATCTGAAAATGACCCTGTGAAAACTACTTTTCACTCAAAATTCTTTAACTATTTTAACGAATTTTTTTATACACATATACATAAACATATACAGTTTTTCTTTCAGTTTGTCACACAAGTGCAACGATACGATGGTTACGTATGAGTGACTTATTTCACTGATACGTATATTCTCAAGAGTGGTATGCTTTTTATAAGGCTATTCAGGCTGGGCATGGTGGTACATGTCTGTAATCCCAGCACTTGGGAGACTGAGGCAGGAGGATCTTGAGTTTGAGGCCAACCTAGGTGACACTGTAAGGTTAAGGCCAGCATGAACTACAGTGAGACATGTCTCAAACAAAGTCTACTCAGTAAAACAGTTTGGCTGGATCTTATAGTTTGATAGTTTTTAATAATATGGGCTTTAAGAGCAGTACATCCTATTTTGCCTTTAATGCTGTAATGTTTGGGTCTGGAGTACCTATTATGATGTTAATTTGCCTTAAAACATTTCAGCCCACTGTAGTTACTATTAGTATAAGTTGTATTCTAGAAATAATGGGTTGTCCCAATTAGAGAGTCACACTCCAGAGATCGCTAGCAATCCAATCATGAAGCCCATACTTCACTAGTGACATAGAAGCCTTTGTTATCCAAGGGACTTTACTGATTAGCTTAACATCAAACGTGTACCCATTGGTGACATCAGTGTCTTCCTAAAAATGCTGACATCGAACAGACTACTTGTGAATTCAGCATTAGTATGTGGACTAGCCACTGTCTAGCCTAAGAGGAAGTATAAGGATGTAGCAAATGTAACCTGTGCTTGCATGGATAGTACCCAAGGCTTGATGGTTAAACACACTCATGTTCAGCCATTAGTACAAAGGATACCAGATGACTGATGCTAAACCACAGGGTGAGAGAATTTTGCCAATACTTAACAGAGAAGGCTCAAGCGACCCTTCCATGAAAATGTGGTCAGATCAACTGAAAGAACAAAGTTGCAACTTTTTAAAAACTTAGATTGTATGCAGTTGTGCTACTGCTTGCTGGTAAATTTTGATAAGTGATTCTGTGTGAGGCAAATCAAGCCTCAACTTTGCTTTCATATTAAATGGGTAGTTGATACTATTATCTACCAAAAAGACTCTAGGTGGTAAATGACCAAAATGATCAGACTAAAACAAAAAATTGAAACTGGGTGTAATGGTGTACAGCTGTAATCTCAGCACTCTGGAAACTGAGGCAGGAGAATTGTCATGAGTTCAAGACGGGCCTGAACTACAAAGCAAGACCCTGTCATCATCAAAAAAAGAAAAACAAACAAACAAACAAAGTGCTCTAGCACTTTTGAGTTACTTCCAAATAATATCACTCATCATCACCTATTTATCAAAGCAAGTTTATTTGGTTATTTCAGACAAATGAGGCTCATGTGTACAACTAAGAGGTAAGACAATCCAAATAAAAGGAGGGGAAATTTTATGGTCTACACAACAGCTACCTAGAAAGGAACAGCAGCTGCATTCATTTCACAGAATACTGCAGTGATGTAGCACCATTTGCATCAAAGATAGCCTTACTTTAATTATGTGGCTCTTTGCTGAAATGCAGCAAAGGCTTCAAAATCACAGCAAACCTGATGAATCTTATGCTCAATTAATTTCAAGTTTAAAATTCTATCAGAAAAATTACTTCAGGAAAACCAAGAATTTGAGAAGGAATGACTGTGCAGTTTTTAAAGACAATCTCAAGGAAATAGTTACTGTTACTGAAACTGGTTTTCTTCCATCTGCCTTGTCACTATAACCAATTTAAATTTTAAGATTGGAAAATTAGTTGTTCAAACACAATTTTATTTATACAGAAAGTATTTTTAAACTATAGCTCTTCAATTTATTGAGCTCTTTAATTCAGTCTGTCGTGGCGTTAACAGGCAAACAGGAAAGCCCAAGTTGAGAACTTTGCCATCAAACTGAAAGGATTTTGTTTCGTTAAATCGTCAGTCTAAATACTGTATTTGGGTCAACCTACAGCTGCAATTTGTTGAACTACAGTTTGACCATTTTAGTGAATCTAAGTTAACATGAAACATTTGTAAGTCTGCTAGTAAACATTTTTTTCTAAATATTAATGTTTCAATTGAAGAACATAAAGAACCTCAAAAATTCAGTGTTCCAGAGCCCTCTGCCAGTCCATTTTATTAATAGCCACTGTGTATTTTCTGAAATACAGCAAAATCAAATGGAGGACATTCTAAAACCTCTTGTTCAACCCAATGGTTTCTACCCCTTTCCCTTTTTGGGATTACGAATCACTTTGAGAAACTGATGAAAAATGCATACAAACATTATGCATTTCCCCTCAAAAAAATGCATATAAACAGAAACTTACATACTATTACAAAGGATTCCCTGAGGATTCATGATCCCCAAGTTAGGAATTCCTATTTCAAAACCATAGGACATAGTGGAAAGAAAGTTTAGCTCATTTTCACTGTGTCTATAGTGTAAAACAAGCATTTTAATAACACTACTTAATGGCTGCCTTAAGATAAAGTCATTCTCCTTTGCCAATTTTACAAGGTACTTCCTGATGAAGGAAGGTAAACTAGGTACTTCCTATCTCAAACTGGTTAAGTCCCTAAGGTTTAAACTATCTTCTTTAAAATACACAATTCTCCAGAGCAAGTCCCTGAAAAATCAAATTAAAATCTAATACACTATGAAAATGAACAAGTATCTATATATTGAAGAACAGATTGTTGATTTCATAAAATATATTTCTAGGTATAGTTTCACACTTGAAAACAGAAACATGTAGTTACTGCCTCTGGATAAAACATACAACCCCCCAACTATACCTTCTTTTACTTACGTGGAATCAGTACAATGAATGCCTCCTATTATGGTACTGAAAGTCCTTCTTTACTAGTCAGGATAGGAAGCACTTCATTTCTGAACAAATCCACCATACCAAAAGCATTCAGCCAACTCCTCAGTTAACTAAGGAGTCAGCACTCATTGAAGAACATCTCTGAGGAATCTAACGTTGAAACATTGACCATACCTTAACATGATGCGTGGACCCTTAATCCAAGGGAAATGACTTGGAATAAACTTGTTCTTTCTTGTTAAACTCCACTAGTCACGCCAAAGTATTTGTTTATATAATAGGGTTAACATGGATATACTATATAGGGAATTCTTAAAGAGACTTCCTACTGCAAGGCTGATTTAAATGTGGGGGATATGAAATACAGAAACACATATGCAACAAATATATAAGATTTAATCAAATTCCCTATCACAGAATTTTCAGTTTGAAGTCAAGTATACTTACTCAGTTCTTTCATAGTCATTCAACTTTTGTTCAGTGTATCTGTAGACATATCTGAATACAAGAAAAGGGTCAGCATGGAAACTAACTTGGTTATGAATTGCATTTTTGTCTTTTGCTGCTATGAAAAAAGTGAATAATGGAGCTGGGTATGGTGGTGCATACCTCTAATCCCAGCACTCTGGGAGGTAATGCAGGAGGGTTGCAAGTTTGAGCCTAGTCTGGGCAACCTAGTAAAGCCCTATTTCAAGATAAAAAACAAAAAACAGCTGGGGTATAGCTCAGTGAAAAGGCCCTGGATCCAACCTCCAGTATTTAAAAAAACAACAAACAAAAAACTGAATAATAGGACATTTTCCCCTTGTTTTTCTAAGGTTTTCTTTTCTTCTTTTCTTTCTTGTTTTCCTTTGCACATGTTAAACACTAGAACTTGCACTTTGGAGACCTATAGGCCAAGGAACAGGAGTAGGAAAGGGAGGATATTGCTCTCTGACAATCTTAATTCAAGAATTTAAACTCAGTGGGGTAAAGGGTTTGCATGTGAAAATGGACTGTTATTTCTCCACTGACTAGGTGGCATCTTATGAGTCCTACAAAAACACAACCAACTTACTTGTTCTCAATATTCAATGTACCAGATTGTGTTTATCCTATCAGACCAATTAAATGCTGAGTGAAAGCTGAAGAAGGCAGTATATATTGGCATTTCTGACTGTGCAATCAACATACGCATTTTTCATTTTAAATATAATAGTTCAAGCATAATCCATATTTAAAAAATTAAAGAGACAGTAAAGGTTTTAAAGGTTTCTCTTTGAAAAGATGGTATCTTACAGTACATACAAAAATACTCTGAAAATACATACGACTTCATTTACAAAACACTGAATCAACATATTACAAGAATTACATGGTTATGGATTTTAATAAACTCAGCATGCGTTCATGAAACTTAAAAAATATTAAGAAATGCACTGAAAAAAGCAGTGTAAAAAAAGATAACTCATACTGTTAAATAAAAATTACAAAGGTCCTGAGCCAATTAATGATTGGTAACAGTGTCATTCAAAAATGTCTTTAGGTTTTAAGAAAATCCACTGCTATTTCTGCATGCCTAGTCCATGAAGAAACTGAAGTTGTAGGGTTATGGTCAGGGATTATCATGCCAAGTTAATTTTACACCTCAAAAATACAAGTTTGCCCATACTTAAAGGTATCTTATTGTTGATGGTGAAATGAGTTATTCTTCAGTAAAAAATACCAGTCAACCAACAAGAATGGCATGGGACAGTAGGATATATAATAATTTCACCATTCATATACTGACTTCAGTATCCTGGTTATATTTTGATTTTTTAATAAAGATGCATTTCAAAGGCCTCCATAGGAGGCAAAATATAGAGAATTTATGGTGCCCAACTCTTATGTAATCACTGGACTAATCCTCCCTGGTAGTTATGCAACATTTGAACAGAAAGGCACAAAAAATTAAAAGTTTAAATATTCCATGTGCCAATCTGGAAAAAAATAATTTAAATCAACAGAACTGACAGTACATCTACACAAATGAAAAAAAGCAGAAAAGATATCTCACATTCATTTATCTCAGGTTTTACAAAGTGACTTCGATGCTAAAGTAAATACATTAACATTGGAAAAATTACACGACAATTTTTTTTGTTTTCAACTTTTTCAACTCTATACAATGATTAATTACAACATAAGACTAATACACACAGACAAAAAAAGGTTCAAGATTTGTTCTGTCAGTGTCCAAGTGGCTAAGAACCGGTTCCCATAATATAGAAATAAAATACTTAATGTTAAGGCAGTAAAACCTCCAAATGCAAAGCCATAATACTGTGGATGACAAATTGATAGCAGGTGATCCTCAGGAGTGTATGTAGCAATCAGTGAGTGAATGCTACAGCATCTGCAGGTCAAAGTGTGAGAGTTTGAAAACCACTTCAAGGTTGTTAGGCTGATGACTGTAACTTTCACCTATTTTATGTATGACAGCCACTTCTATTTTGAAAAGAGTGGCTGCATCTATGCCACTATATGATTGCATGTTCACTTAAGTGAGGAGGCACTGCTTTACCGATTAAGGGTCAGTCGAATGGAATTTTTGATGACACGAATGTTGTTTGCTGGAACTGGAGAAGATGAATCTGGTAGTTCTTTACTGGGCAGTCTCTATTAGAAAAAAATGAACAAAAAAAGAAAAGCATAGGTATAAAAGGGTTCAACAATCAAGTCAAAAACTCTTGCACTTCCCTCCAAATCCCCACAGCTCCTAAACACTCAAGTGTGTGTGTGTTGAATAATTCCTTCCAGTGTGTTATTTGTTCACTGGTATTTCTTGCTTTAGGGACTTTTTGTGGGGTAGTGGGAGTGGGATCAGAATTGAAACACAGACAGGCCAGAGAAAAAGTTTGAAGTGGTAGGACAGTGACTATGTGCAGGAAAAGAAGACTTAGTTAAATCTATTGCCACTTCTAGACTGAGAGAACTAAGTCCTTCTTGAAGTCAGGCAATGAAACAGGAAGTGACTAGTGACTAAACAGGAAACAAGTGGGGTATGAGGTGAAAAATGAGTGTTAAGGAGGAAAACTTGCTATATGAGAGTTACATACCTCAGTTTCTAGAATACATTTATGGAGAAAACTTTTAACACAACTGTCAGATATGTAAATTTCCAGGAAAACTGGACTTCATAGTCTAGCTAGGTAACCTTGATGATGGAAAAACTCAGGGACATCTGTGTGTTAATTCTGAGGACACTAAAGATTATTATATAAGGAAGGGAAAATCTAAGAAACTGAGATGCAAAGAAAGATTTCTAAAATACAGACTTTTGTGTGGTAGAAGTAGTATGATAAAGTTTCTTTCAAGACATGACTGTAACAGTTAATGCTCTTAGCCAGGCATGATGGCGCATGCCTGTAATCCCAGGACTTGGGAGGCTGAATCAGGAGGATTGTTGCGAGTTTGAGACCAGCCTGGGCTACAAAGTGAGTTCAAGGCCAGCCTGAGCTGCATAGCAAGACCCTGTCTCAAAAAACAGGGCCGGGGATTTAGCTTAATGGTGTAAGTACCTGCCTGGCAGGTGCAAGGTTGTGAGTTCGATCCCTGGTATAAAAAAACAAAAACAAAACAACAACAACAAAACCCAGTTAATGCTCTTAAACATACCTATTTCTATTCCCCCATTCATAAACAAAACAAACAAAAACTCCAAAAAACTACAAAAAAAAAACCAACCAAAAAACCCTACAGACATGCATACAAGTAGAGAACAGGGAAATACAGCAATGCAGACTCAGATATCATAACGAAACCTCAGACATTAAAAGTCTGCCACATTTGTCTGGGTTACGCACTTAGTCTTTGTATATGAAATATTTAAAAATCCTGACATGTCATTTCACTCTTGTATTATCTAATACCCATCTCAAATTGTTTTTCATTATCACACTATAATCTCACAAATATACACACATGTGCTTACAAATTCTACAACTAATAGCCTGTGAGGACATTTTGGTTTCAAATGGT
This sequence comes from Dasyprocta punctata, assembly GCA_004363535.1. Classification (NCBI taxonomy): domain Eukaryota; kingdom Metazoa; phylum Chordata; class Mammalia; order Rodentia; family Dasyproctidae; genus Dasyprocta; species Dasyprocta punctata. The sequence goes on from RJWM01005597.1 coordinate 29,741, forward strand.
CAATAAATTCCAGGAAACCTGGGAAGATGACAACTGATTGCAATGAAAAGCACGTTTTTTAATGGATGGGGTGACAATAAGCCATTTTATTCACTGTAAACTCTTGAGAAGGGCTTTCTCTGATTTATACAGGCTGTTTTTTAAGCACCTATTAGCTCACTATGCTTAATAATACTATGTATTATTAGTAATTCTTAAAAGAAAAAATCTTTAAATCAAGATTTAGGGGTGCCTTTTTTTCCCTTTAAAATGGAGATTAAACCCAGGGCCTCAAGAGTGCTAGGCAAATGTCCTACCACTAAGCTACACTCCCCAGCTGTTTCTTTAAAGACAAAGAAACTAAGGGTGAACACAATCCAAACAAACCATGACGTCTTCTTGAACTCTCTGTTCTTTTTTAGGCTTTTGAGGTATGCATAATCAAAACAATTTTGCTATCTGCATCCTTAACCCTAACTATACTGCTGTCCTTGAGAACAGGGTCAAACTCTTAGCCTTTTCTACTGTTGTGCTTTTAATAAACCTATTTGCACTTGTAAATCACCTATACTTTTATACTTACGTATTTTGCCTAAGGATAAGACTATTATTACCTTTTTGCGTGATGTATCAATAGTTGGAATAGGCATAGATTCTCCTCCAACGGCATCCTAAAAACACAGTAATTATATATAAGCAAAACTTTCTTTCTGATATGCAACACTTATTTCTACCTGAGATAAAACGTAAGCAAAACCTTACAGATCTAATCTGACCTATTTTCTAATATAGAACTTTTCCTAACACATTGCGCTTTAGTTAAGTATTCTGTATAAATAAGAAGCAAAATAAAAGCTAGGAAGTAAGGAGATAATCTTTTTCTTTCTTTTTTTATTTTTGGCAGCACTGGGGATTGAACTCACAGTCTCGCACTTGCCAGACAGGTGCTTAAGCCACTGAGCCAAACTCCCGGCTCTGGATTTTTTTTGAGGCAGGGTCGCACTGTGTAGCTCAGGCCGGCTTTGCATCCATGTTGTACCCCAAGCCGGCCTTGAACTCACATCACTCCTCCTACCTCAGCCTCCCAGTGCTGGGATTAAAGGCGTGTGCCACCACGCCCGGCTAGATAGATCTTTTTCAAATGGGGAGTGGGTCAAGAGATGGAGGGAGAGGAGGGGGAGGGGACAAAAAAGAATACAGATGTGTTATGTCATAAATCAACTCCACACAAGGACTGCAATCATTATATAATACAAATGTGCTAATAAAAAATAAAAACCGAAGGGAAAAAAGTATACTAAAGCACATTATTAATATATTTACCACTGATTTTCTTTTTCGGTCTTCAGCAGTGCGGGAGTCCTTAAATGCTGACTCAAGTCGAATAAACTAAAATATAAACATTAAAAGAGAGTTATTATATATCTGTAAAGACCATACAAACTTATATAAACAGGCAATCATCAAAAACTACCACAAACATGAGCAGGTGAGAGAAGAGATTTTAAACTATACTGAATTTAAATGCCATCCTTAATTTGTACAGTTTAAGTGATTTTTTTGGTTAAATCAAGTCAGATTCTAACAAAGCTACATGGCTTTACCACCACCTACTGGAAGAAAAGTGGATCAATATAACACAAAGAAACAACATAATTTAGTTACCAATAGTATACTGTGTAAGAGAAATTTAGACCAATCATTCAAATTTTTCTAATATATAAATAATTTGAATTTAGCATGAGCACTTGATATTGTTCTTCTAGGGTTTGAAACACTCTTTTCAAACAGTCAGTTCCTAAGAAGAAACTAACATAGTTCTGGAGAATTGTGGGTTTTTTAGTATTAAGCTAACCTTAAAAACTACTGAATCAAGCCGGGCGTGGTGGCGCATGCCTTTAATCCCAGTACTTGGGAGGCTGAGGTAGGAGAAGTGTTGTGAGTTCGAGGCCGGCTTGGGCTACAACGCGAGCACAAGGCTAACCTAAGCCACATAGTGCGACCCTGCCTCAAAAAACTAGGGCGGGGAGTTTGGCTCAGTGGCTTAAGCGCCTGTCTGGCAGGTGCGAGGTTGTGAGTTCGATCCCCTGTGCCGCAAACACAACACAACAAAACAGAACCAAACAACCTACTGAATCATCACTAAAGTTGTAACTTTACCTTTTCTATGTCTTTCAATCTTTTAGGTGTCCCATCTATGGATGGGGAATGGGATCTTTTAGGTGTAACATTCTTGGTCATGTTTGACATTCCATTTAGATGTGGTTGTCCCTGGGCAGGGTTGTGGGGGTTTGTTATTCTAGGAATGACATTTCGCCCTACTACAGTAGGAATGGTGCACACAGCTGGGGGAGATATAGCTTTTACAGTAGAGTCAACCTCTGAAAAAGAAAAATAATTTTAATTTTTCTCTTTTTTATTTGAAAAATGTCTTTGATAATTAAATATTTATTCAGTAGAATCATTCATAAAGTTTAGATACATACTTGCACCAATTACTGGAATAGATAATCCTTGAGCTGGTGGAACACTCAGTGGCTTCTCTGCAATTACAGCAGCAGGCTCAGCGCTATTTCTAATAAAAGTATTAAATTATCATCATTAAATGACTTGATTTCTATATAATGGTTCTTACATGCTATTAAATCCGTACCATCTCCCTCAGCTCTATCAAGTATCTCTAAACAAGAAACTGACTAGCAGCTAGTAAAAAGAAATTTTTTAACAATTAAAAAGGTATTTAGCAAAGATATAGAAAAGTTCACATATCTTCAAATAAACTAAAGATTGAAAGGATAATTTTAATATGCAAACCTGTCTGTTTCTCCTGCAGGAGGACTTTCAGGCTTACAAGGTTTGTTTGTAGAAACTGGGGAGTTAAAAGGAGTTCCACTGTCTGTGTCTCTGGAGCTGTCCAGACAATTGCTATCCAGAGATGATCTTTTAGACTGAAGACCACCTGAACTTCGACTGACATCAGAAAGACTTTGCTGAAATAGAGGAAAGTGGTTAGAATTTCAAAAAACAGATGAGAATACAGAGCACTTAAACTTTGAAGTACATATAAGCAATTATTGAATTGTCTGTATCTTTTCTTTCTTTCATTAGTTGTGAGAGACATAAAAAATCCAAATTTGGTCCCACCATTTGTCTGAGTGGAACCACAGTGAAGAGTTAAGGTTACAAAGTTACCTTTTTCTTCTTTTGAAGAATCTCTGCTGGCAGGTAGTGATGAAGTTGTTTTTTCTTTACATGAGTTGCTTCAATTTTCATTCCTTCCTTTAGCATGTTTATATTGTTTGCCTGTCTATACACTGTAAGAATATGAATATGTTAAATGGGAAATTTCTTTCTGAACTAAGAGCTGTTTTCTTTTCTGAAGCACATATTCCCTCAGTATCTCCTCAAGCAGGGTGGGCAAGTTATTCATGCTCTGGGTTCAATCTCCAGTAATGTGTGCACACACACACTTCTTACACAACAAGTGTTTCTAAAAACACTTCTATCAGTCACAGTCCTATTCAAGAATTGATAGTTCTGCATATCCATCTTCTAGGACTCTCTCATTCAAATTTCATTAACGAGATAAACGCACAGGCAAAAATATTATTTCCAAATCTTGTTTTTCGCTTTTTTTCCAAAAGACAACCTCACCTCACAATTACCTGCTAGAGCCTGAGTCAATTTTTATACTAAGTATCCAATCTGCAATTCAACTCTCTCTTGTCCATGAAGCTTCTTTTACTACAATAGCTCAAGTTAATTACAGAACATCAGACTCCACATAGCATCTGTTAGTACATCCTTATTGTACAGCGAGGGAAATGAGGCTCAATAGCTCTGAACATTTTGCCTAAATAAGAAGGCATACAAGCCTAGATTTCCATTTTAGTGCTTTGTAAGAGAACTAGTTATATTATCACACAATCCTTAATGTATTTGGGAATAGCCAGTTAGATTAAAAACGTACTGAAGACAGGGATGGAAGACTTGTTTTACACAGCAACTATTGTGAATTGTACTAAGTTTTAAACTTTCTTAGGGTCTAAAGTTTCCACATCTGGAAAAGAACACTTTATATATCTATACTAATCAGAGCATCCCAACAGTCTCCTTTTTGAAAAATTTGAGATTAGAATGGAAAAATTTATACCTATGTTCTCATTTCAGATCGCTTATAAAATAATTATTATATGTGCGTTTTTAAATTGCAGATTCTCTGGTTCCATTCCCCAGAAATGTTTGGACTTTTTTTTTTTGCAGCACCAGGGATCGAACTCAGAACCTTGCGCCTAGCTTAAGCCACTGAGCCAAACTTCTGGCCCTAGTTTTTTGAGGCAGAGTTGTACTATGTAGCTCAGGCTGGCCTTGCCACTCGCGTTGTAACCCAAGCCGGCCTCAAACTCACAACGCTTTTCCTACCTCAGCCTTCCGAGTCCTGGGATTAAAGGTGTGCACCACCACATCCGGCTGGTTTTTTGTTTTTTGAGGCAGGGTCTCACTATGCAGTTTAGGATGGCCTTGGACTCGTGGTGAGCCTCCTGCCTCAGTTTCCCGAGTGCTGGGATTATAGACATGCACCATCATTCCCAACTCCCCAGGAATGTGACTGATTCTAAGGAACCTGTGTTATCTTGATAAATATGTGGGCTAGTTCAGAAGCATTTAGAAAACTCAGGTGAGTTAAAGAATAATAATAGCATGAATATACACTATTTCAGACTAAGACAAACCAAATTTATATATATTAAGATATTCCAGAGAGGTGGGCTGGGGGCTAGATATTAAAGATATTCTAGATCCTGAAATATATTCAACAAGTCTTATCTACTGCTACTTATTTCACATAAAAAACATTAAAAATTAAGGCATCTTGTGATTACAAACCAAGAATCATCATCTACGGAGTTTTAGTTATCTTTCTTTTTGTTTTAAAACAGATAACATATTTACATAGTTCATAACTCAAAGGATTTAACAATAGTCTCTTCATACTTGTTTCCAAGTAGAAGCAACAACCTTTGCCAGGTGTTTTTTTAGACTAAGTATCCTTCCAGGCATGTTCTATGCATTTGTAAGCAAACATGCACATTTTTTTCTTATTTATGCAAATGGTAGCATACTGTAAGTATTATTCTGCAACCCTTCCAACTTAATATGGCTTGGAAAGTGTTTCGCTATGCCTTTCTTTTTTTTTTAATACCAGCAGATTTTCCCAATATGGCTGCACCATTTCATTTAACCAATTGTGAAACTTCAAAAAAATATAGCTAGCAGATCCTAGGCAGACAATACTGAGTTACAATTAAAGTTGAGAATCACAGCTCTATGATGACAAAGTCTTACCTGTATCTGTAAATGACTGTATATCATATGTCAAGTCTATATTAACACTTTCTGCATTTTCTACTCTCCGAAAAATTATCCCAAGGAACCACATTGATACATAATTGTTGCTGTAAAGTAAAATTTAAGAATTTCCATTAATTTTAAAAATAATTTTACAAAAGCTATTTGGTAATTAAAACTCAATCTCTATTCTCTATCTCATAAATAGATTTCAGTGGTTTGATTAAATTCTTAAAACTGACCTCCAAAACTATCGTTATCCTGTGGTGTTCTAAAGAAGATTAAGTGGCTTTGAAAGTGACTCACTGAATATATACTTAAAGATGATCCAATCAGATGGAATGCTTGCTGAGTCTATGGGCTACCAAAGTGTGTGTACTTATTTGTAATTCATGGTCACTCATACTCAAAGATATAACATAACTGGGACAGAGTGGGGCACACCTATATTCCTAGTACTCTTGCAGGCTGAGACAGAGAGATTGTAAGTTTGAGTTCAGCCTGAGCCAACTTAGTGAGACTGTCTCAAAAAATACGAAAGAAGTGAGGATGTTGCTCAGTGAAAATGCCCTGGGTTTAATCCCCAGTAACACACACACACACACACACGCAAAACTATTAATCCTACCCCACTGATACAACTGATTTGACACATGCATACGCCAAATGATGTTATTATAAAACAATGAACTTACTCTTTGTGATGTTCTTTATTTCCTGGGAATGACTGGGGATTCACATGAGCAAGAGTAATAAATTCATTCCGTTCCAGGTTTCCAACAAGTACACGGATTTTAGATTCTACTAATCCAACCCTATAATATGTAAGTGTTTTTATGAGCATATTAAATTTGCAAATTATATTCAAGTAAACCAAAGAGCACATTAGCTACGAAGTTTTACAGATTCATTTTAATAATGTAGCCCAATATAATAGAGCCTATTTAAAATAACATTCAGGTAAAATGACAGATTTTTCTTGTTTTTAGCAGGACTGACTTATTTAATGCATTTCTGAATCTAAAATACCCTGCACCTTGGTTAAGACTATAAAGTAGTCACAATTTAAGCATGACTGTTGGATAATGTTCTTGAATCTGATTCCACTTTGAAATCTCATATCTAAATACCAAGGCTATAATACAAATAAAAAAGCTAAAACTGGCACCTAATTCAGGAAGTAAACATGCTCTGATTCACAAAATGAATACAGATCTTATACTCATTTATTCATTTATTTATTAACAGTGACAGAGTTTATTCGAGAAAGTAAAGAGTGGCTCTGCAAAGTAAGCTTGGGCCAAGTAAAGAGAAAAAGAAGGTAAAAGTTAAAATAAAAGTACATGCTGCATCTGGGAAATACAGCATGGGCTATCAGAGAAAGTTATGTTAGCCTAGACCTTACATTTTAAAATATTTCACTGAATTCAAAATTATTTATTTTAGTATTTTCACTAGATTCCAGAAACTTCATTTTCTGACTTGGATAAGAAATGTGACTAATGTCCACATCTTAATTTATTAGTTTATGAAATAGAATAACTACAGCATTAAAATAATTTTTTTCAAACATCTGTCAAGGAAGCAGTCTCACACAATATAAATGAACAAGTATGTGCTGTGTTCTAGCAAAACTTTATAAAATAGAGGCTGACAGGCTGAATTTGGCACAGACTGTAGTTTCCTGACACCTGATCTAAACAAATTAAATACCTGTCAGTAAAAGAATCTTTTAGAGTTCCAGAAGTCAGACCCAAGGAAAGCATAACCAGCTCTGGTGGCTGAGGAGCTTTCACCTAACGGCACCAGGAATATGAATATGCTGGCAGCATGAGGGAGATTTAGATGCACTAGAAAAAATACACTGCTTCTAGAGCACAATATTATCTTCTACCTCTTGATAGAAGCTTAAAATTCTGAAACCTTTCATGCAACTCTCTTCTAGATTAAAGATATATATAGTATATTTCCATCAAGTTTTGAAGGAGGAAACTATGGTAACAAGGATGAAAAAGTAAGATGCTGGGTATCAGAATCATCCAAACAACATGAAAATTTTGCTTAAATCTTACTCAAAAGCATCAAAAAGTAATATCTAAAAATATATACTTAGGTTACTCCTGATTCTGAAACATTAACTTGATCATATTTCTCAATCATTGAAGCTTCATGGTCATGTATATCAATCACCAATATAATTTTACAAATCAAGCAAGAAAGTATTTTTTAAAAGGTAAAGCATCATATAAATGTATTATCACCATATAGCAGAGAAATTGAAATGTTAAATCTTACCACTCTAGATGGTTTTCTTCTGTTGATGCACTGGCAGTCAGTACTATATAATGTCTGAAGGATTTTAAGTAACAATCAGAAAAAAAAAAGACAGAAACATCAGTTAGTATTCACTTTTCTATCATTTACTTTGTTTTTCCCCTTCCCAATGAACACAAGGGCAATAAAGGCACACAGTTTATAAAAATTAAAGCATACTTCGGTTTTCACCAAATTAATTCTAGACACCACAATTAAAAAAAAAACTATACTAATACTGTACTGGATTTAATACTACTATGGTAAAAGAACTCTATTATCACTTAGGATTTCTATTAACCTATTCTCCACCTTGCTTAAGAAACCTACATAACAACTGTCACCCATCAGATATTACCTCTCTAAATCTAATATTCTTCTTATAAACTTGCATGCACAAAATACAAAATTTCAAATACCTATACTTTTGAAAGAAATTTGGTGGCTCAAGCAGTTTAGACCAATCTGATTTCCCTTGAAGAATTTCATCTGTAACTGCAAGACCTAAATGAGAGAAAGACATTGACAGAGAAAGACACTCAAGATTGTTTAATCACTCTACCCCCAAAGTTCCCTATCCCCAACAAATTCTTGAGTTATAAAATGTAAATAGAGTGTTGTTGCTTCTTAGAACACAAAAATGAAGTTCGGCCAGATCAGACTGGATTGGCTCAATTTCTGGCTTTAATATTAACATACACATGGGAAAATTTGAAATAATTTTTAGGGAGAGTAAATTATACATTTCTAACTGCTAATCTATAGCTGTGACAGGGAATAAAACTGTCAATCAAAACCTTGTGGGAATATGTAAAGGGCAAAGGGGTCAACATGTTTACCTTGTTTAAATTCTTCTACCATTACTGTTCGAGTTGATGTGGACACGTTATATGTAGAATTCTGCTGTGGGTAGGCAGGGGTGATTATGGGCATGAGATGATACCTATCTGATGGATTTACCTGTGAAAGGAGAAGTAGAATAATTTATCTATTTTCCTTATTTTAGCTGTCTTCATTTCCCCAAAAGTCTGAAGAATATGAAATATAAATTTAATACTGAATTTCTTTTTTTTTTTTTTTTTTTGTTTGTGGAGACAACCTTATCCCTATGTAGTTCAGGTTGATCTTGAACTCACAATGTAGCCTTGAACTTATGGTGATTCCCTACCATCAGTTTCCCAAGTGCAGGGATTACAGGTGTGCAACACCACACTTGACTATAATTTCCTTAATTCTAAGAAGTACATTTCCCTTTCCAAACACTTTTTTCTGAAGTCAGATGTGTCTCATAGTCAAAGTCAAAGAAAACTGCAATTTATTTTTTCTCAGAAATGCTGTTAAAGTGATGGTGCACCTTATAAACAATGGCCTTTCAGAATCAAAGAAACACAGTATCATAACTGCAATAAACATTATTTGGTCCAATTATTCTCAATTCCTTTTCTGTACCCACCCAATGGATAACTTTCCCTTGGTTACTCAGAGGAATGAGGACTCACTCTAAAAGCAAATTAAAATGCAAGGCATATGAGAATTATGCTACCTTGGAACCATTAGTCTAAATTGCACTGCAAAGTCCATTTTTTATACACTTCAGTACCTTATTATTAGTAGCTGCTTGTGAGACAGTTTTTCACAATAGATTATGGCACTGTGGTTGATACAACTACTTATCTAGTCTTATACGGGCAATTTTTAATGATAAAACTTTTTGCGGGGGGGTACTAGGAATCAAACTCAGGACCTCATGCTTGCCAGGCAGGCACTGTGTCACTGAGATAAATCCCCAGCCCTAATGAATAACATTTAGATCAGTGTTAGTGATCCAAATCATCTGCACTGGAAAACTCAGTGAAGGGAAGGAAAGGATTATAGCTACAAGAAGGGAAATGAACAGGAATAAGGGGAATAATCTTTAGATTGTAATTTACAGAAATGTTCTTTCCTTAATGAAATTCCATAGCAAATCACATACCCGGGGGTCCCAGACAGGCAAATTCAAATTGCTTTCCTCTGGTTGTTTCAACAGCACAGGATTTGGCCATTCCCTAATGTAAACAAGACACATTAACTCATATAGGATATCACTACAGATTCCAAACAAAATATTAAAATTGTAAGACTGTTCCAACTTTTATACAGCAGATGTTCTGGATACTTGTTAACTAAAAGAAAGAAAGAAAGAAAGAAAGAAAGAAAGAAAGGGGAAAGAAAAAATATATACAAAGGAAAAGAGTATTTTGAAGCAGTGTTCTCTGAAAGAACAAATAATACTTTTCTTATTAGTTGTAACTAATTTATGTATTTGGTTTTTTTGAGACAGTCTTGCTTTGTAGTTCAGGCTGGCCCTGAACTCACTATATAGCCCAGCTAGCCTTGAACTCATGGAGACTCTCCTGCCTCAGCCTTCCAAGTGTTAGGATTATAAGCATGTACCACCATGTCTGTTTAGTTGTAACTAATTTAGACTGAACCTTTTCCCTCCTTCTCATCTGCTTTCCTAGATTTAACTTCAATAATTTAGTAACAATTTTTTTTTTTTTTTTTTGCGGCACCGGGGTTTGAACTCACAACCTCATGCCTGCCAGGGCAGGCGCTTAAGGCACTGAGCCAAACTCCCGGCCCTAGTAACAACAATTATTAACATTTACTGAAAATAGTGACAAATCAGATGAGAAGAGATTAAGCTACCTCTTCATAGGCTGTAATGTGCAGAGCAAAATCTATTCTAACTTCTTTCCCAAGCTAAAGGCCCTCATTTATAACTCCCTGCAGGGAAGTGGCACACTATTCAGTCATTAAAAAAAAAGAGAGATGAAATGCGGTAATTTGTGACAACATGCAGAGAACTAGAGGTCATTATGGTAAGTGAAATAAGCAAGCCAAGAAAGACAAATACTGCATGATCTCACGCCTGTGTGGAACCTAAGAACACAGATCTTACAGAAGTTTAGAGTAGAATATTAACATGACAGTAGAAAGAGTAAGGCAAACAGAAGGATGAGGAAATGTTGGTATACAGGTACTCAGTTACAGTTTGATGAGAGAAATATCTTGTAGTGTTCTACTGCACAGTAAGGTGACTAAGGGTAATACTAATTGTACTGCATATTCATAAAAGTTAAAAAGAAAATATTTAGTGTATTTTCATCACAGAAAAGAAAAATATTTTAGGGGACAGATATGCTCATCTTGATGTGAATATCATATAATGTATATACATAGCACATCACATCATGGTACCCTAGTAAATACATACAATACTTAGGTATCAAAGAAAAACAAAGAAATAAATAAAATGCTACCTGGATGTGTTAACACTGCCTTGAATTTGCAAAGTTTTTAAAACCAAGAAATGTATAACAAAAAAGAACAGAAAAAGTCTATACATAGCTCTTAAATTTCCAAGTAAATTTACATATAGACAGAAATTAGTAGACAGTCAAAGTACATATACTTACCACTTGGAAAAAACTAAAAAAAACTTATGAACTAATGTAGAAGCTGCTGCATTTGGATATAGTTGGCAAGTTCTTGCAACCAGCATTGCCCAGGAGACACCACCAAGGAATCCCAGCATGTTGGAATAAATACCACGTCCTGGAAAATTAATATGCTAACTATTGTTAGGATATAATACAATCCTTGCCATTCAATAGGATAACTCCATTCTTGTTTCTTAGAATTTTCCCCTTAGTGGCACAGTATTAAAATTGACAAGCAGCCATTCATGCTAAGCCCAAAGCTTATTGGATCAGCAGTTGCTCCACTGATTCACTCAGAGCTACTTCTAGTCTCGCAAGCTCCATTCATGGCAAATGCTGTGCACCTTTTCACTGTTTAAATATCTTGAGATACACAAATACTTACTAATGTGCTACAACTGCAGTATTCCTTGCAGTAACATGCTGTATAAAGTTTACAGCCTAAGTGTATAGCAGGCTGTATCATCTAGATTTATAGAAGTGTGTTCTATGGTGTTTGCACAATGAAATTACAGACATTTCTCATTTCATGACAGTCATGATCTTGCACCTAGGTCCTAAATGAGGAGTTGAATATAGTATGTACATTATAATATTCGGAAAAAAGAAATGGTCAAAGGAAATCTGATGACTTTGCTTTTATCTCCATAACTCTTACATGCAGTACTGTAATATATAACAGAACAAAACTATAATACTGCATTATACAGTACTATCGGCAAAAGTAGTGTACAAATAAGGTGTACTGTACCAAAACAAACAACAAAAAACAAAACAAAACAAAAAAACCCACCAAGGCTCTATAAACAACATGTACAGATTTGTACCAAAAAAAAAAATGGGCCATAAGTCTGAGCAGTGGGTTGAAAGTTCAAACAATTGCTAAACAGATGGTATGTTAAAATGAGGATTATCTGTACTTGGAATGTATCACCTCTTTTAAGTGATGCATAACTGAAGTTACAAATAATATAGAATGTCCCATGCCAGCTGGGGACTAGGCAAAAGGCCTTTTATGACATATTTAAAATTTCATTACAGTAAAAGACACATTGCCATTAATTCCCATCAAAGTACTCTCCCCTTAGCTTTTTTTGGTCTTGCTGTGCAGTCCAGCAGACCTTGAACTCACTAGATAGCCCAGGCTGGCCTCATGCCAATCCTCTTGCCTCAGCCTCCTGAGTGCTGGGATTAAAAGCATGCACCAACATGCCTGGCTTCCCTCAGCTTTCAATATACTTGTCCTATCATTCTTGGTAGTGTGTCTTCTACAATAATAAGTTAGAAAAAAACCAAACACTGTATTTTTGATTACCTCTTAAACATATAGAAGTGTGCATGTATGTATATGGCTGAAACCTGAGATGGAAAATCTGGAGGCTTTTTAGCTTTGACCCAAGGAAGGAGAATCACATACAGAACACATAACTATTAAACCTGAAAAACAAACTATTCCAAAGTTTACTGGGCTCAATCTCTGTCAGTATAAATAGGCTCAGAGTTTTCACATGTACCTTTATCACTAGTAACAAAATTAGAATTTTATAACACAAACAGAAGACTTGGATACTTACGTTTTGCCCATAATTTGACTGCTCTTAGGGTAAGTCTAAAAGTTTCTTTATTTGGCACTAAATGCAAAATTTCATCAGTAACTCTACATCCTGAAAAAGATAAAACATTAATGTTTTCACTATGCAAAACTCGATTCAAATGTTTTCCTTTTTTTCCAAGTCCATTTTATTTCAGGCAGAAAAAGAAAAAGAAAGAAAAGAATGTTTTCCTAACCTCCAGCTTCTCAAATGCTACAAATAAGAAAGACAGTAATGTATCAGTAATATACATCAGGGTTTATTTTCTCTATGTATTTGAACTTTACCACGTGTATCTGAGAAAGCACTTTGCTTCAGATGAATTAAAAAGTACATGAGAATCAAATTTAGTATTACAATATAGATGGTCCTGAGTATTTTTGTACTTTTCTTCCACATCAACTTTGTTAACCGAATGCCCATGAGGTATAACATTGTTAATTGGTTTAATATAAACCTTTTCACAAATTCTGATTTACAGTTACATTCTGGAAGTACAGTAAAATGCAATGTTAAGTTAAAAGACACTATACACAAGTCACTCTCAAAGTTGCTTGTGAGCCTGAGGATCTGTTTAACTCTATTTTTAAATAATAATAAAAACCTATTTTAAAAATACCAAGCCTTAGTTTGCCTTCCTTAGTGGGTTAACATTTGCAGTGATCCAATAGTGTGTAATCAAGAATGGATAAAACTGCTACTACTTTAGCAGTGAATCAAGGCAACAGCAATAAAATATGTTAGTATACAATATATCTTCACCACCACATATAGTTAAGGAAAAAATGTGAGTGATCAGTAATAAACTGAACCACCTGTTTTTTTCTTTTTCAAGGAATACCAGTTTTACTTGAAAGTATGGCTAACAGAGAAAGTATGGTTATTCAGGGTTGGATGTTCAGGAGACACTATGAAAGTGAACTTCTTACTTTAAGGGGAAAGAAATGATAAACTGTATCCTCAAGAATGAAATATAAGCTTTCAAGTTAAGTTAGAATTTTGGATAACTCCCAACTGCTACTGGAAGCTTTCAAATACTTAAGACTTTTAAACCAAAATTGGTGGCAATATTAATGAGTGCAATTTTGTAATATACTGTATGTTAACATTTAAAAAATACACATAACTTTGTGAATCAATAGTTTCCAAATGACCAAAGCATAACAGTATGAAATCATTCATGGATAAAAAGATACAATCAAAGACAAGACAGACCAATGGATAATAATTGAACAGTACAAAATTTCATAGATTCCATGTTTCAGTTAACCTTTAGGAAACCATCACTTTTATTCAACAATAAAAGAGGAATAAATACAAACATGGATGAATTTCAAGCACACTACATAAGCTAAGTGAAAGAAGTCTTGTGCAGAAGGCTACTGTATAGAAGATTCCATTTATATGAAATATCTAGAAAAGACAAATCTATAGACAGAGAATTAACAGTTGTGTGAGACTGGGGATTGGAAGGGAAAATGACTGCAGACAGGTATGAGGCATCTTTTTAAGGTGATGAAATGTTCTAAAATTGGACTATGTTGTACAACTCTGTGAATACACTAAAGCCCAGCAAATGGTACACCTGGCAAAGATGAATTATATCTCAAAAAAGCTGATAAAACTATAAATGGTCAAGTTTTGGTGTAGTATCAAAGAATAACCTCAATTATCTGAAAAGGCTTTTAAAACACTTTCCCTTTATGAAGTAGGTATCTGTAAGAGGATAGATTTTCTTCTTGTATTTAACCAAAATAAACTCAGGTTGATTATAAAAAATTTAGCTGTCTTTTAAGTCAAATATTGAAGAGATTTGCAAAATTGTTTAAAAAACAGCCATTCTTTACACAAAAAACTTTACATTAAACTTATAATTGGTTTATTAATGCTACTGGTATTTCTAAATGAGTCAAACAAATCTTAAAATTTTGTTTATTTCTAATATGGTAAATAGTGACTGATATAACTCACATTAAAAAAAAAGAAGTCCTTTGCAGTTTTTTGTTTTGTTTTTCAGTGGTGCTCTGTGTGAACCCACGGCCTCACACAGGTTAGGAACTGCACTGCCCTGCAGCTATATCCCAGCCCTCACTCTGCAGTTCACTGAATTTTAGTAAAGGTTTAAAGAGGTCCTGATACCAATTAAGTCTGTGAACCACAATGCTAACAATAAACCGCCATTCATATAAATTTATGGTTTTTAGGTTGCTTAAATATAGTCATATTATCTGTATAAGAAAATTACAACTCTTTTTCAGGGTTGAACCCAGGAATCTCACATTTTAAGCATGTGCTCTACTATTGTGACCTATACCCCTAGCCAACGACATTTTTAATGAGTTAGTCCACTCGCTAAAAAAGTCCATTAATAGTTGTGCAAAAAGAACCCCAGCATGTATCTGAGATTTCTTTTTCAGAAGCTTACCATTTAAACTGCGAATACATCTTATATCAAGGCTTCTCAGGCGAGAGTCGTCTCTTAGATCTAAATTATCTGATATGGTTTGTATTGCCAGTCTTGCAAAGACTAGATCAATCTTTGGAGAGAGGTTAAAAAAAAAAAAAAGAAAGAAAAAGAAAAAAATAAGAAATATTACTTTTTCTTTCTACTTCATTTTCCTTCATCCCACCTCAAAAAAAGTTCTAATTATTAGTTTGGGAAGCTCTACCAATATTTTAAAAGGCCTATGTAGGCAATCTTGTGGAAAAAGCACTGTGAAGTTTTAAGGTAGTGAAAACTTCTAATTAAGGAAAACATTTTGACTTCAGCATATATACTGAACATTAAAAAAAAAAAATCAAAACTATGAGTGAATTTCTAGATAAAGATGGATGGTCCAACACATGCTTACTGTTACTCCTTAAAATCCAACTATAATATCAGGAAAATTTTGTTTTATGTTCAATTTTCATTTTAAATGCATAACTTGCTAGAAGATAACAGCAAAAGTTATGAAAGCTGAAATACAAGTGGTAACAGACCCACTTGCAGATACAAATAAAGCAGATACAGTAATAAAGCAAATACAAAATGTTGTATTTAAGAAATAAGGACAGGCCAGGCATGGTGGCGCACGCCTTTAATCCCAGCACTCGGGAGGCTGAGGTAGGCGGAGCATTGTGAGTTCGAGGCCGGCTTGGGCTACAACGCGAGCGCAAGGCCGGCCTGAGCTACATAGTGCGACCCTGCTTCAAAAAACCAGGGCCAGGAGTTTGGCTCAGTGCCTTAAGTGCCTGCCCTGGCAGGCGCAAGGTTTTGAGTTCGATCCCCTGGTGCCGCAAAAAAAAAAAAAAAAAAGAAGTAAGGACAGGCGACTATAAACACATTAATAAAAAGAATACTTAGAAAATGAAAAAGTATTATTAAAAATATGACAGTAGAAATGAAAAATAAAAAAATTTTAAAGATAAGAAAACACCAAAGAGCAGAACAAAAATATGAAGATGTGCTTAATAAGTAGAAAGAGAGAGATGTTAAAAAACCCAGAAAAACAAAAAAAACCAAATGCTGTTCTGGAGGCCCAACATTAAAATGTGAGGAGTTCAACAAGACAAAAAAGAAAAGAGACAGAAAGTTCAACAGAATTCAATAAAAGTTCTAAGAACTGAAGGACAAAGTTTCCAGATTCAAAGAGGACCACTAAGTGCCTAGCACATTGGTTGAAAACACACCGTAATATTAAGAAATTTAAAATATGAAGAAAAAGGTTATGCTTCCCAAAAGACAAAAACTAATCATATACAAAGAAAATCAAGACTTCATAACAATTCTCAATACACCACAGAAGCTGGAAGACAATGTAGAAATGCCTTCAAAAGTCTTCTTACCTGGAATGCTATGTACTCAGTCAAATGATCAATTTAGTGAAGGAAAAGAAGGTATTTTTAAACATACAAGGTATAAAAAAAGAAGTGCTCTTTTTAAAGAGCCTAGTGAATGAGCTCTGCTACATAGAATAAATCAAGAAAGAAAATTTTAGAAGGAAGCAAAAGGAAAATTTCAAGATGACAATAAAGGAAGATGCTAGGATAGTTGTTTTTCAGTCATGAAAAACAATCAGCTTAGGTTGGAACAGGTAACAAGCACCTGTAAGATTTTTCTTCAAGGTGATATACCTGATAAATCTAAATTTATTAAAAGAGCCAGAGACAATTAACTAGGGAAGACTGGATTTAAATTAGTCCTATGTATAAAACAACCAAATAAAACCCAAAGTAATTAACTCCCAAGAAAAAAACAGAGTATTGGCAGGCAAAGAATAGTATTTACTGTACTTGGTACTCAGTGGGATTCTATTTATAAGATAATAATGTAAACAAACAATACTGTTACAAACAAAATTATAATAATACCATTATTTTAGGAGAGTATGGTAATGAGGAAGACATGTATCATGGGTACAGGAATGGAGATTGGTACATTTTCCAGGATCAGCAACAGAAATAGGAAAGAGCAAAGTGAGGAGCAATTTAAACTGATTTCTTAAGATATGTGTCTGTGTTAAGTCTCATTTAAAAACAAAATGTAAATCTGATGTGTTAAAGGGTTCAAATACAAAATCAGAAAAATTTTGAGTAGTTACCTCGATGCCATCAAATTCAAATTTTATAACAGGTACAAAAGCATCTTCGACAGCCTACAAAAGAGAAAAACAATTATAATATACAGTATAATCCTTTCTCTACCTTTATTAACTGCCAGTGTCTTTGCTCCCAATTGGTATTCTAACACAATAGAAAAAGTGAAAATATTCTTGGTCTTACATTCATGTTAAGCACTTCCATTTTGTGACCTGTTATTTAAGATACATAAAATGTGTATAGCAGTAGCTATCTAAAGTATTATCCAACTAAAATGTTCATCAGAAATTGGAAGGCAGAACTGCTGTCATCAAAGTACTTAGTATTTCCTGCATCTAAATTGAAAACTCAGTATTTGGAAAGAGCACTAGTGTTAGAAATTTAGAAATAATAGGAGTTCATGACTTTAAAAAAAATTGTATCTAAGGACTAAGATCAGTATAAATTATTGGTACTGAAATTTTATTTGCTGAATGAATGGCTAGATAATATGCGTACAGTTACTAACACAATAGCATCTATAATTTGATATGTATCAACCATTTATCAGATTTTAAATGGTTTATATAAATTATTTCATTAAAAAGCCTTGTAAAGCCAGGTATAGTGGCACATGCCTGTAATCCCAGCACTCGGGAGATTGAGGCAGGAAGATCACTGCAAGTTCGAGGCCAGTCTGGGTTACAAAGTGAGTTCAAGGCCAGCCTGAACTGCATAATGAAACCCTGTCTAAAAAACACAAAAATAAAACAAAACAGAACAAAAACCTTGTAAAAATTATCAACACATTTCTATTCTATAGATGAGAAAATCAGCTCAAAGAGAACAGGTAACTGGATCAAAAATTAATAGCCAAAACTACATATTTTAGATGCAAATGTACCTCTGTATAACTATAAAGTCCATGTCCTTAATCTTTACGTGTTATTTTAACAAGGCATAGCAACTTCTTAAGAGGTAATTCAATAATCTTAAGACTTAGCTTTTAAAGGCACATTACTAAATTCAAAATATTAAATGCCAAAAAACACTTACTCTTAAGTTTCTAATGCCATCTTGGTGTTTCAATTTTTCAAAGAAAGACTGAAAAAAGTCAGATCTCTCTACATGTCGTGGAGCTACACAAAGTGCATCAATGTCAGCTCCTACAAATCAAAGTATTTTTTATTAAGAAGGGATATATCATTTTTATTAAAGTTCATATAAGTATGCAGAACAAAGCATGGAACAAATTACAACAAAAAGTTATCTGGTTAGCATTAAGTAGTGAGATAAATGTGAACTTCGTCTTTTGTATTTTCTGTGAATGACAAAATATGTGTTCACTGAAAAATTCTTATCAGTAGGTCATAACAGAAAAGCAGTTACCTTTGGTGTGTACTCCAAGCCTGTATGATCCAAATGTGAAAATTTTACCACCAACAGTAGCCACAACAGAAGGAGGAAGATTCTAAAATAAAGCAAAATACAATCATTCAAGTTGTTCAGCATAAAAAGTACTCAAATGCGTAGTGCCTTTTACTAAGCAAATTATATATGCACAGTACATTTATGTACCCTGGTATGATCATTTATAAAAGAGCTCTTTTGGCTGTTCTAAATAGAATAAGGAATATTCCCAGAGGAAAGACGAAACAGATTTATGTACACTACATATGCCTATACTCTATCAAAAGAAAAATATTTTTTATTGCCTGACTCTGTTTGACCCCTCTAAGTGGCTTTATCACTTTCAATAGCCAACCAGGAACTCTTTCCCAAACTAAAGAGCTTTTAGCTCTTTACAATATGATACTCTTGGCCAATCCCACCTACCCTTTAGTTTTTGGGCTGGGTATGTTTAATTTCTTGAGTCTAGCTCTACAACCTTTTCAGGAAAGTGAGGTAATTACTTTTTGTTTGTTTGTTTGTTTTTGTTTTATGAGACAGGGTCTTACTCTATAGTCCAGGTTGGCCTCAAACTCACAGCAATCCTCCTGCCTCAGCTTCACAAGTGCTGGGATTACAGGTATATGCTGCCATGCCTGTCTTTAGGTGAGGTTAATTCCTGACTGATGTCCTTATGACAGCAAATCTAAAAACTTCAGTTAACATTCTTTGTAACACAATTAAACTGCCCCATCATCTGTTTTAACTCTGATATCCAAATCTACCTCAGTATCCATGCTTCAAACAAAATATTTTTCTATGCCAAAAACCAGGTATCCGTTCTGATTTCCCTATTTCTATTCTTCATTATCTTTACTGCCCAAACTTATTTTTTGACTAAGTCTTGCTCTCCATCCTTTATATTTGTTGCCTCCTTTCTATTCAACTATTCCTTGATCTTATGCTCTTTAATAGTTATCCTAAGCTTTATCCTTGCCTTTAATTTTTCACCTGTCTTACTCTATGCTGTACAAAATTCACTAGCCCATGTTCTTTACTTAGTCTATTATGTAGCTCTTTTGCTCAAAACTTGCCAATGCATTCTCCTGGGACTGCCAAGATTAAGAACTCTTGGACCTGCTACTGAAAATCTCCACAAAATACTTCTTTGGGCTTTCTTTTCTGAAGCTCCAACTGCCAATTTATTTCATAACCCAATCTCCTATCCATGCATCTGCCATTGTCCCAAAACAATGGGGTCACCCAATTTTGAACTCGAATGTCCAAAACTGTGAGCTAACATACCTCTTTTTTTTATAAGTAGCCTATCCCAGGTATCTTGTTGTAGTGATGGAAAGGTGATGAATATAAAGTTATCATCCAACTGAACATGTTCTACCCAATTCTAGAACAACTTTAAAAATAATATTCATGGCAGTGATGGTGAGACAATAATGAAAACTGTTATATTTAAAATACTCAAAAAAATCAGGAAAAATAAATTACAGAAGAAAATTATTATGTAGTTATAAATTGGGGTTACAAACTCTTATGTCAGGAACCAAGCAGGCACGCAAAGAGAGCTCAACGTAAGAAATACCAGTCATCTTGTCAGTGCAAGGAACAGTGGTGCAGTGACATGAGGCACTAGAAGGCAGGAGCCCGATCCTATTCAAGACTCTGCTATGCCCCAAAACAGGCCAGTGTTACCAGATATATTATTTCATGATAAGTCTCAGAACTGGCTTTTTTAAGTAAAATCTCCTGATATTTACATTTTGGGCAACAAGACATTTATGTGGACATGCAGCTATAATCGGCCATCTCTAGGGTAAACTTTCATCTACTTAGAAATTCAAGTGTCTAGATCAGTTCACTCCCAGGTCCTAATATATTTCAGGTAATTCTCAATTCTTACATCTTATTACCAGATGATTAGGAAATACTGAAACAAAGAATTCCATGTAGTATATAGTCTTACCTTGCTCTCACTGACATCAGAAATCCATTCTTTCACTAAATTGTTCAATTTTCCAAGAACAACCAGCCTATAAGGAAAAAATAAGATTAAAACTTTAGATTAAAACTTAAAAAAGAAAACAAACACTATTAAAGAAAGGAACACATAGGCAGTACCTTTGTGTTAGCACCTGGGTAAAAGCATACTGTGCATGTGCTAATGCTATCATATATGCTGATACGCAGCAGCATGTTTGGTATTCTCAGATCCCCAGGACACCAAAGAGATAATAAATCTGGTTATAGTATTTTGGCCTTTGAACTATTTTCAAAAATCAAAAAAGACTAGCATTTTGTCACTGTCTAATCTGTCTTTGGGAAAAATAAACTGGATAAATTAATTGCTGATTTTTCAATGAAATAATATTTAATAAAAGCAGTTGGCATTATTAAAACAAATATGTAGTCAAAGTATAAGTAAATCCACATTAAAAAAGAAAAGTAGGGTTTAGGCATCTTAAAGATGGCATGCAAAACTCCTGATGTACCCAAACTTGCTTCTCTCTGTCTTCTTCAGAAAACGGAACTCCATCCTTTAAAGTGCTGACTAAAAACTTCGGCATTGCCCTTGAAACCTCTCTATCATTCGGTCATTAAACAATCTTACCTTAAAAATATATCCAGAATTCTACTACTACTTATCATCTCTACTGCCCTTGTCCAGTTTCCAGGCAACATCATTTCCTTTTGAGGTTATTAGAATGGTCTGAACCTCACTTCAGACTATTCTCAATACAGAGGGACTGTGTTAAGACATTAGTCACATCATAACAATCTTCTCCTCGAAACTCTAGTAACTTCTCATTTCACTCAGAATAAAGCAAAATGTTTGTAATGCCTCAGTTATAAGGACTTCAGTTGCTCTTACCCTTCAAGTTCTTCCCTACCTTACTTTAAGCCTGAATCTCCCCACTTACTTGCAGTTTTAGATATCCAGGATCTGAATTTGCTGTGTGCTCCTCAAACATACCAGGTATATTCTCATCTCAGACTTTCTATCCAGGGTTCTTCCCTCCAGTACCACAACCTCCCTCAACTCCAAATTTTCCCTTGTAACTTTCTCAATGACATTCTTTGGAAACCTCTCTCCCCAGCTTTATTTTCTCATCAGTGGCTATTATGTGTAACACTGTATTTATTTTACTTATTTGACTAATTGTCAGTCTCCTTCTTAAACTCTACCTAAAATGTAAGCTCCAGGAGAGCCAAGATTTTCCTTCTTTTTGACATTTCTGCATTGCTAGGCAGCACACAGTGAATACTCAATGTCTGTAGAATTAACAAGTAATGTACTATAAAATATTTTAGTTTTCAATTTCACACCTGTGATTCAATTCTTCTTCATCTTCAAACACTCCAAATGGTTTCATGGCATCAATTAATTTCTGTGTATAAATATGATCAATTTCTTTAGGACAAGCCAAACTAATTGGAGAGGTAATTCCATAATGTTTTTGTTGATGCTGGCTGTCCAGCATGGTGTTTCTGTTCAAGAAAAAAGAAATGGCAAAAAAATCTGAAGTCATATTATATTGATACATCAAATCTCTCACTCTATTCATGTTAATTAAGCTACCTTAAAAGTTTATTGAGTGCTAACAGTTGGGACAAACACTTTTTTAAGAAAAAAAAAATGTTATTTTATGTTTATGTTTATGAAGGGATACTCATACACATACTGTCTCCAGGTTTCATGGTTAAGATGTCTTTTTTAGACAAAAGCAGCTTATGTTGGCAGAAGGACAACTGTACCAACACCACTCAGTTAAAATACAAACAGCATGAATAGGACCTGTGCCAGGGCCATGTTCACTACATCCTGCAGACTTAAGTCAAGTACAGTCTAGGTTCTAGAATCTGAAAAGCAGTCAAATACTTAAAAGAAACCTCTTGATAAAAACAATTGTTTTTTTGCCTCCTAAAGAAACAAAAACAGCCCATCAAGAAGGTCCTTGTAAAATAATCTGGCTTTTAAAAAGAAATCACAACAAATTTATCCTTGGGAAACCTACAGTTAACATCTTTTGCTTGAACCAGAGTTTATGGTTCTGAAGTTTTGAGACTGAATAATTAACTGTTCTCTTCATTGTAGACTGTTTTCACACTGAATAATTATCAAATTCTTTACACTAAATGGCAACCTTTCATAGGATACAATGAAAATAAGTGATCCTCCATAGACCCTAGAATTGAATAAAGTACAACACAATTCCAGAGATTTGGGGTTTACGCAGACCAATGATTTCCAAATAAATTTTGGGGTTGTTAATGATTGGTACAATTTTATTTTACTATGAAAACAAAGTGAAAACACACACACACACTAACCAACTAACCCTAACATCTATCATCATGCTCTCATAAAGGGCCTTTCATACCAATAGTAAGAATGTAAGCAGAAAATAAAAAGCAGTCTTTTTACTTGAATACATTAGCCTTATAAAAAAAACACAGGGGGATTAAGACACAAATGTTAATGAGTACAGGGGTGTGGCTGGATAGGAGGATTAACTTCTAAAGTTCTATGGCACAGTGGGACAACTGTAATTGATGACAACTGTGTACAGTTATTTCAGAATAGTGAGGATTTAAGTGAGCCCAACAAATATCTAAGGTGATGGATATGCTAATTTACCTATTTATCATTACCCACTGTATACATGAACAGTAATGTTGCACTGTGCCCACGAACATGCACTATTTATTAAAAAATTTAAGACCATAGAAACTACAATAATGCTTGCTTGTTTTTAGAATTTAACTGGTGAAAACACAAGTTTATCACTACTAAGTCTGCTGGAATAAGGCATGCTCTTTAGCTAAAGACTCTGTCACATAAATGGAGGGTGGTGGGAGAGGAAAAGGGGATGCAAAAACATACATGTATCAACTTTCCATGACGAATGTAACCACTAGGTACTGCAAACATGTACTAATAAAATTTTTAAAAGATTTTATAAGGATGGGAGAAGAATCAAGAAGCAGATAAAACAGCCTATACCTTCCAAAATGACTCAAAGAAAAGGGGAGCATCAATACTTTAATTTCTCTCTGATATTTACTTCGCTGTAGAAGAGAACTTTAGTTATTTCAGAGTGTATTCATCTATAAAGATCTGGCATTCTATACTCAAAGAACTACAGAGGTGTTTTGGTATTATTTATGTTTATATGTATATAATAAATAGGTGGAACGGACTGATTCCTTACAAACAATCATTTACTTAATCAACAATAATTCTGAGGCAGGTCTCAAATAAGAGCTATTTTATAAGTAAGAACCTAAGGTTTCAAGAGAGAAAAGAGCCAGAAACTTAATTATTAAGCCTCTTTCTCCTATTCCATGCTCCTCTCTGAAACTTCAGTTCAGATACTATGATCCCAGGCGTCAATTTCTCTAAAAACAATACAAAACAAAAACACAAAACAAAAAAAACAGATGTGGTGGTGCACATCCGCAGTACCACTTACTACAGGTGGCTGAAGCAGGAAGATTACAAGATTGATCCCAGCCTGGACAATTTAGGGAGGCCTTGTCTCAAAAAAGTTTAAAAAGGGTCTGGGACTGTACTTTTTTTTGGTACTGGGGATCAAACTCACAATCTCACGCCTGCCAGGCAAGTGCTTGTGCTGCTGAGTTAAATCCCCAGCTCTGGGAATGTAGTTTAGTTGAAGACCTTGAATTAAATCACCAGTATTGGGGAAGAAGAGAGTTGGTTGTTTATGTCCCCACTGGTCCTAATATCCCAGATTTAGGGTTCAGAATCTCCCTCATCTAAAGAGGAAAAAAAGAAAACTCTCCATCAATATTGATGTACAAAGAGACATGTAAAAGAATATTCACTGCCACACTGTAACTTTAAGAACTTGGAAATAACCTAAAATTGTCACTAACAGGAAAAGAACTAAATTAGGGGGTATCCCTACAATTGAATACAACACATTAGTTAATATGCATCAATTAGAACTGAAATTATTAACATAGAGCTCACAGATATCATGCTGCTCTAAAGAAGCAAGGTGTAGAATGACAAGTGCGATACTAGTTATATAAAGTTTTAAAAGTTTAAAATAATGACAGCTACTATAGACAAATACATATATAATAATAACATAAAAATGCTGCAACAATAAACATCAAAGTCAGGACGTCGGGACCTCTGAAGGGGACCACAGTAGGGGATAGGAGAGTCCTTTAGATGTATTAGGGATGCTTGTATTTTTTTTAATAGGTATACACACACGATGTTACTCTTTGGGAGAAATGGGCGATGGCTACACAAACGGTGTTTGTTATCTTGTCTTTTTCTGTACGTTTAAATTATTTCCTAAAAAGTCAAAACACAAGATGGTATAACAAAATCCTTGCAAGCATAAAAACTGTCTCTGACTTATCAGAGTATGAGCAGGAGGTATAGACGAGTAGATACTGTGGCAGGTGGGGAGGCCAAGGTGGGGGCTGGACCTCAGTCTTTATCAAAGAGCAGCCCTTGGGCTGGGCCAGGTCTTTCGCTCCCGAGGACCTGAAGACAGCAGGTCGGGCTGGGAGGAGGGGGAGGCAGGGGGATGGTATTTGCGCCAATGCAGACAGGAGCAGACGGGCTTAGACAGTGCTGGAGGCAGGAGTGACCGACGATTTCTCCCCACGGACACACGCGCTTCTCTCGCTCCTCCTCATCCTTGTTTGGGGGCGCCCTCAGAGGTGGGACAGCCGGGGGCAGATGGGGACTCCGGAGTCCCCGCGTCCGGGCAGGGGGAGCCAGGTGAGCGCCAGGTCTAGGGGAGGTGCCCTTGCAGGCCGGCTGGGAGCAGGGAAGTAGACCATCAGGGCACGCTGGGGCAGGGTCCGAAGGGCAGGGAACGCAAGCGGGCACCGCGACGACCATCTCAGCTCACCTCAGGCCACCTCGTCCTCAACCGCCGCCCCCCACCACTTACGCAGACATCTCTTTCATCGCTTCCTGCGCCTCCCTCCTGGCGAGTGTCTTTCACTCAGGAGTCTTTCCTGTTCCTGCTCTTCCCTTCTCCCTCTGTTTGCTTTCCTCTGGTCGCTTGTTGTAGCTCACTGGCTCGCTCACTCCCCCACTTACTATGACCGAGGCATCCAACCGAGTAGTGAAAACACCACAAAACCGGCTCTATTTATGACAATACGGCGCGGCCGACGCCAATATGGCGCCACTTCCCAGCCTGCCTCTCGCCTCCTGCGGCCCCGCCCCTGGAGCCTTGGACCAACCTTAGGCCACGCCCCCGCCTGCGGGTCCCGGGAGGCGCTGACGGCCCCGCCCACGGGGGGGCGGGGAAAGCCGCTCTCTGAGAAGGCAGAAGAGGAGGTGCGTCGCGTTAGTGTCTCCCAGTGTGTCCGCGGGACTGTCAGTTCTAGCAAACTTCTTGGAAGATAATTTGGAAATACGTTTTCCTTGTACTACCAATGAAAGCATATATATACGTGTATATATATGTGAAAAGATCCCAGCCTTACCTAACAAATTCTGTTTTAGTTCTTCCGTTACCCCACATCCTTAGTCATAACATAATCTATCCGCTTTTAAGGGGAATTTTGTGTCAAAGGTCATACCAAGGAACTTGCAACTTTAGCCCAATTATCCCAGGGAAAAGCAAGCTTGTAAATTAGAGGTTAACTGTTCATTTCACCTCTGAGTGCCACCCCCTGACTCATGACATTCTGGCATTTGGCTGAGCGATTTAAAGTAATCGCAGCCTGGGGTGGTGGCGCACGCCTGTAATGCTAGCACTCGGGAGGCTGAGGCAGGAGAATCAATTCAAGTTCAAAACCAGCCTGGGCCACAAAGTGAGCTCAAGGTCAGCCTGAACTGCATGGCAAGACCCTCTCTCAAAAAGACTAAAAAAAAAAGAAAAAAAAAAGTAATAGTAATATGCAGTGGGATAAATCTTTGGCTGAATCAGGATCTCACACTTTCAAGCAGATCATGTTCTACGTGAGTGTATGGATGAAAATGGGAAAAAAATGACCAATTTTGAAATGTTAAAGTATACAAGTGATTTATAATACTAACTCATTACAAAGAAATGATGTCAAGAAGCTGCTTATTCTTGGAATGTGGTTCAGAGTTACTGTAAATAGAGATTACCGGGTGAATAATTCATTTACTTATTGAAAAAATGTGTATTGAAAACCTGGTCAGTGTGAGGTGCAGTGGTGTGCTCCAGGGACTTATTGGTGTGTGAAACCAGAAGTATTCTTAGTGGAGGCAACAATTAGGTAAAAGTGATAACTTCCTGCTGTGGAACTAAAGCACCTGTTTACCATGTGTCAGGCACAGGAGAAGCTTAATTCCTGCCCTGACAAGGTCACCGTCCATCACCCAGGTCATTAAACTACAATATTTTCTGTGATACCGATGGGATCGGAGTAAAAAGCCACCTACACTCCCTAGACGAGGGGATGCTGAGAGCAGGTGTTATACACAGGTGGTGGGGAGAGAGCCGAACCTGTTCCAGGCAGAATAGAGTAATAGCCAGTGTGGGTTTTGCACAAGGTAGACCCAAATTTGATTTCCAGTTTTGCTAGTAGTTTTGTGACCTGAGGAACTTTTTTGTATTAGTCAGTGCTCACTAAAAAAAGAGATTCAATGCAAGATATATAAATATATAACAGTTTAAAAGATTGACTTACACGGGCTGCCTGCAGTGGGGTGTGGAAAAACGCAGAAGGGCTGTCTGCACTCTGGAGAGTTGAAGGAGCCAGTAGAAGGTTGAAGGCTTGGAGTTTGCTGTGGAGCGCTGTGCGAATTGGTATCGAGAGGCAGAAGAGTCTGAACTGGAAGCCAGGTGACATCTAAGGTGACTGGTTCTCCTCGGAAGAAGCAGAAGCAAGGATTCTCTTTGTCTCCTTTTATATGATTCAGACCCACCCAATCCTCCTTAGGGTGGGTCTTCCACACCCTAAACCAATCCAATTTAGTTGGGCATCTCTTAATTTAAACTGATACAATCATTTACTGTTACATTAAAATTTTTTTATTTTAAAAAGTATTTTATTTGGTACATGTAACATAATACCTCCTTATCCTTTTTGGAGAACTTTTTTTTTAAGCTTTAAAAATAACCTTTAAATTTTGTTGTTTGTTTTAGCAGGGCATGGCAGTCTATGCCCGTAATCCTGTCACTGTCTGAGGAATTGAGGCTGGGAGACTGTGAGTTTGAGCCCAATCTGGGGAGTTTTCAATTTAGCAAGACTCTGTCTCAAGATTAAAAAATAAATAAATAGATAAATAAATAATTAGAATTGGGGATGTAGCTTAGCACAGAGGCTTGGGGTTCAATCCCCAGTGTCCACTTTCCCCTCAAACCCCCAATTTAAACTGGGTGTGGTGGCACATACCTCTAATTCTGTCACTCTAGGAGACCGAATGAGGTGGGAGGCTTGTAAATTCAAGCCCAGTGTTCACTAGACTTTGTCTCAAAATTTAAAAAATAAAGAAAAGTAAAAAATAAGGAAAGGTAAGACCCTGGATTCAATCCCCAGTACCAAAATATACAAATGATTTCCACCCAAAAAACACAACACAACGACAATGAAACAAAAAACGTTTCTTCATGAGCAAAATGAAGATAGTAGAATTACAAGAGAATCAAGTAGGAAGAGTAAAAATCTAGACTTACCAAAGTTAGCACTTTATTTTTAAAAACTTAATTTTTGACTGTCTTTGATCCTCCCCCTTTTTTTGGAGGCAGGTTCTCACTATGAAGTTCAGGCTGGTCTTGAACTTACTATGTAGCCCATGCTCACCTTGAACTCATAGCAATCCTCCTGCCTCAGCCCCGTGAGTGCTAGGATTACAGGTGTGTACCACCCTGCCCAGCTCTTATTTTTCTGGGCTAGCAGACAATCTTGGTTGTGCTGTCCACCTCCCATTCTCAAACGGTGCCAAAGAACTTGCAGGGATAGGGCAGATTGAGCATATCTGGTCCAGGACCACCTTCTTGTCCTCTTAGCACCTGGGCTTGGGGATTCTCTGCTGGCTTATGTACTGTCTGGAGCTCACAGTAAGAGCCTGTGGTCTTTGCAGCCTAGCCCACAACAGAGCCAGTTCTTTCCACCTCATCCCACCTGCCCCATAGCTTTGGGCATCTTGCCAGGTAGGAGGCAGAAAGCCTCCTTTCCTCAAGTTTTCTACCGCAGATATTTGTTGCTAACTGCTTAGTCTTCTCTTCAAACACAAAAGCCAGAAAGACTTGCAGGCTGATTCTGCTATCTGCATAGTGTAGCCTACTTAGCACAGCGCTAGGAATACATGGACTCAATAATTTTAATGCTCAATAAAATTTATATTGATTGTCCAAACTTTCAGTATTTCTCCTTATATATTCTTGAAATGTTTCTTTTCCTTCTTTCATTTTTTCCTTCTTTACCTGTTCAACATGCTTTATTTGAAATTCTCTGCTACAACAATTTGGAAGGGAGATGAACTCTACTTTTAATTCTACCAGTTAAAAAAAATCCTACTAGTTCAATGAAATCTTAGTTGTTTCAAATATAGTCTTATTTTTAAAGTTAAATTTATTTTATTTACATTTAAATATTTTGGAACCAGAAGAGACCTAGAATAGCAAAGGGAATCCTGAGCAACAAAGGCAAGGCAGAAGGCATCACAATCCCAGACTTGATATTATACTACAAAGCTATTATGATAAAATCAGCATGGTACTGGCAAAAAAACAGACTTGAGGATCAGTGGAATAGATTAGAAGATACAGCCACAACTACAAAGACATTCGATCACCTTATCTTCGACAGTGGGGTCAAACATGCTCACTGGAAGAAAGATAGACTCTTGAATAAGCTGTGTTGGAAAAACTGGCTTTTCATATGCTGAAAACTACAACTAGACCCATGTCTATCATCACACAGTAAACTAAAGTCAAAATGGATCAAAGATCTAAATATTAAAACAGAAACACTAAATCTGCTGGAAGACAAAGTAGGTAAAAATCTTGACATAGGGGTAAGCAGAGAGTTCATGAACAAAAATCAAACTGCATGGGAAATACTTCCCAGAATCAACAACTGAGATCTTGTCTTATTAACAAGTTTTTGCATGTCAAAAGAAATCTCCAATAGAATGAAAAGAAAAGTCATGAATTAGAAAAATAATCTTAGCCAACTGTCCCTCAGACAAAGGACTTCTATGTATAGCATATAAAAAATTTTTAAAAATCAGGCCCCCATAATTCAAAGACCCAATCCAAAAATGGGCATCTGAGTTGAATACACACTTCTCAGATGAAGAAATACGAATGACAAATAAATATATGAAAAAATGTTCAGCATCATTTGTCATTAGAGAAATGCAAATTAAAACAATGCTGAGATTCCATCTCACTCCAGAAAGAATGGCCAAGATCAAGAAAGCAATCAATAACAAAAGCTGGAGGGGCTGTGGGAAAAAAGGAACTCTTTTACCACCGTTGGTGAGAGTGTAGACTGGTGCAAACACTGTGGAAATCAGTGTGGAGATTCCTTAGAAAGCTAGGATTAGAGGTCCCATTTGAGCCAGCTATCCTGCGTCTGGGCATTTTCCCAGAATAGTTGAAAACATCATATCACAGTGATATATATGCACCCATGTTTATAGTAGCAAAATTTGTAATAGCCAAATCTTGGAAACAACCCAAATGCCCATCAACTGATGAATGGATCAAAAAGATGTAGTATGTTTATACAATGGAGTACTATTCGGCTATAAAGAAGGATCACATTGAGGCTTTTATAGGTAAATGGATGAGACTTGAGATCATACTCGTAAGTGAAATAAATCAGACTCTCATGTGCAAATATTGTATTGTCTTCCTAGTGTAAGAAACTGAAAGAGTAAATAAGATCCAAAATCTACAATAGATATTATAAAATGGTAAGAAACTGCTCAAAGGGGAAAAATAACTGGGCTAGGGAAAAGGAGTAAAGGAAAAGATATAAATCTGTGTATATATACATAAGATAGCTAAGATGATTATACTGCTTCTTGGAAAAGAACAGTTAATACTCATATGATTTGATCAATTTTGCATGTCTATATCTGATAATCTAAACAACTCTTTTGAAGATAATAATATGCAACATTATGACCATTGCTAAATTCATATCTTCTTGTTTTGAAAGCCTATATTGTTATTATTTTGGGTTTTTTGTTGTTCTTGTAGTTGTTTGTCTCTTTTTTTTGTTTTTCTTTTCTATTTTTTCTCTTTAAAATAAATAAAATAAATTTAAACATTTTTATTAGTACATGTTTGCAGAGTATAATTACACTCATCATGAGGAGTTGGTTCCTGCACATAAAACATCTTAATTCTTTTTTCTTTTCCTTCTCCTCTACCGTGTCCTCCTTCCTTAACCTTTTGGGTCCGCTTCCCATTTCAACTATAGCTTTAAACCTATATCTAACAATCCAAGTCAATATCGGAACAATATGTTTTTATTCCCCTTTACATAATTTGTGGTTTGGAATGTTTTAATTGTTTTTTCCCATTTTCCTGTTTGTTAATCTATATGAGCTTGAATGCCCAATCCCCATTTCAATAAAGACCTTTTTTTGTTGATTTCTCCCCAACCCCCCTTTATTTACTTACTACTTTTAAATTAAAATTTTTTCCCAATCCCTCTATAAATAAGAATATTCTCCTTTTTTCCAGTATACATTGTAGCTGTATTTGTTATTATTTTTCAAATTACAAAAATAATCCATGCTTATAAAATGAGGCATGTGTCACTCCCTTCTTTCACTCCAGTTTTTCCACTCAGAAGAACAATGATTAGCAGCTTTCAGGACCCCAAATCATATATAGACATGTACCAGAGGTTTTATTTTTATGTTTTTTAATTTTGAAAACATGGGATCATATCATACGTATCCTGCTCTGTGTGTAGGGTACCAGGAATTGAATCCAAGCCCTTTGCACTCAGCTATATCCTGGTCTTTAAAATTTTTTTTTTAATCTAGAGATAAAGGTTTCACTACATCACTAAGTTGCCTAGGCTGGGCTTGATTTTGTGTTCCTCTTGCCTCAGCTTCCCAGCATGCTGGGATTATGAGTGTATATCACCATGTCTGGTCCTTACTTAGAAAACAAAATGAAACAAAACAGCTCAAGATTATGGGCACTTTTTCATGTTGGCAAACATTATGAGCTGAATTATGTTCCTTCAAGTTTCGTAAGCTGAAGTCCTAACCCACTGTACCTCAGAATGTAATTGTATTTGAAGATAGGATCTTTAAAGAAGTAATTAAGTTAAAATGATGTCATTTGTGTGACAGGTGTCCTTACAGAGGAAGCTGGGCACTGATGTTTAGAGTGGGAGACCATGCGAAGGCCCTGGGAGAAGCCAGCCGTCTGCAAGCCAGGGAGAGAAGTGGCCACCCCTGGGAACACCTTGTATAGATGTCTAATTTCTAGAACTTGAGAAAATAGATTTCTGTTACTTAAGCCACCCAAAGCGTTACTTCATTATGACAGCTCTAGCAAACTAATTCAGTAAATGCATACCTTCTTGGTTCTTTGTTAATAGTGACATGGTATTCTTTGTCATAACACATTATCAGAACACATTATCCTAAATTATTTAACCATTTTCCCACTGCCTCAAATTTGTTTATATTATAAACATTTCTATAATGAACATCCTTGTACATGTATATTTTGTACTCATGTCACCAGTCATTGAATAATTTTTTGTTTTTTTGAGATGAGGTCTACATTAGTTAAACTGCTCTCAGACTCCTGGGTTTAAATGATTTGCTCAGCTCAGCCTCCTGAGTAGCTGGAACTGCAATGTGTGCCACCAGACCCAGCTCATCAGATAGATTTTTTTTCTTGAGAGAGCCTGCCTCAGCCTCCCTAGTGCTGGGATTACAGGCATGTGCCACCATGCCCAGCTCATCTGATAGATTCTTAATGATGGAACTATTGTATCAAAGGGTATGTGTATGTAAAATAAAATATATATATTCCAAATTGTCCTTTAAAAAGGCTATACTAGTATATAATGCCATCGACATTTGTATAGGATAGTCTGTTTTCTCAAACCCATGCAAATGTTAGTTATTGATAATACTTTTTTTTTTTGGTACCAGGAATTGAACCCAGGACCTCAAGCTTGCCAGGCAAGTGATGAACCACTGAGCTAAATCCCCAGCTCGATAATAGTGTTCATACTTAATACAAAAATTGTAAGTGTGCAGAGAATAAAATAGTATAAACAGTCTGTAATGTTTTATCTATTTTCATTAGTCTAAACATTTTTATATGTTTTTCTTTTTCTTCACCTTTTTTTTTTTTTTCGGTATCTAGAATCAAACTCAGGACTTCGTGCTTGTCAAGCAGGCGCTTATGCCACTGAGCTATATCCCTTGCTATGTCTTTTTTTAAAACACTGTCCTACATGATGATAATATTATTATTACTTTCAAATTTCTCTCCGTGTTCCCAAAATGTCTTTTGCACTAGATTCAATCAAGAACCATGATTGCGTAGCCAGGAATGGTGGTGCATGCCTACAATCACAGGTACAGCCTGTGCTACATAGAGAGTTCATGGCCATCCTGAATTACATCAGGAGATCCTGATTCATTCTTTCTTTCTTTTTTGTTACCTGAGATCGAACGCATGACCTCGCACTTGCCAGGCAGGTGCTATGTTGCTGAGCTATAACCCCCAGCCCCATTTTTTAATTTTTATTTTTGGTACTGAGAATTGAACTCATGATGTTGTGCTTGCCGGGCAGACACTGTGTCGCTGAGCTATATCCCCAGCCCTGAAATGCTGATTCCAAAGACCAAACCAAACCAAACAAAAAAGCCAAAAAGTCATGATTGCATTTAGTCATTTTGCCTCTGACTCCCTCACCCCGCTCCAGCACCAGGGATTGAACCCAGGTCCTTTGTGCTATTTTGAGACAGAACCATAAGGTGTATTTAGGGATGGAATCTGGGTATTCACACTGAGCTACATCCCCAGGCTTAAAAAAAAAAAAACACTGTTTTTTTGAGACAGGATCAAGTTACGCAGTCTGGACTGAACTTGAACTCACTGTGTAGCCCCAGGATAACCTTGAACTCACAATGATTCTCTTTCCTCAGCCTCCCAAGTGGTGGGATTATAGGCATGTGCCACCATGCCCAGTCACTTTTTAAAGGTTTGAGTATCATGGACACGTGAATTCTTATTTGTTTTGTTTTGTTTGTTTCTTTTTTTGTCTTTTATAGACAGGGTCTCGCTATACAATTCAGGCTGGCCTTGGACTCGCTTTGCAGCCCAGGCTGGTCTCAAACTCACAACCATCCTCCTGCCTCATCCTCCTGAGTGCCGGGATTACAGGAGTGCACCACCATGCCCGGCTGAATTTTTATATAGCCATTGTTTCAATTACAGTCACTGTTTGATGTTAAAATTGTCCCAACACTGGCCAATAGAGTCTTTTATTTTCTCTGTTAATATTTTTTAAAAATTTTAAAAAATCAACCTCATAGGTTGGAAAGTGGTAATTTCTCTGTAGTTTTAGCATGTGGATCCCTCACCAATGGTGAAAGCAATCACCTTTTATATTACCATCCATTTATATTTCTTACTCTGTAGATTCCCTATTCATATCTTTTGTCTATTTTCCTATTGATACATCTGTGTTTATACTGATTACCAAAACTCTTCTCAACAAATGACCTGAGTTCAGCACTCACTGCCAGTCCCCCTGAGCTGTGACTTCATTATGCTTCAATTCTTTCATTTGATCTCCTGCTCTCGAATATGTCTATTAAGAACTTATTCAGAAAGGATGTACAGTGTCTTAATTCTGTCATGCTTGAAAATGCCCTTTC
Source organism: Dasyprocta punctata (assembly GCA_004363535.1). NCBI lineage: Eukaryota > Metazoa > Chordata > Mammalia > Rodentia > Dasyproctidae > Dasyprocta > Dasyprocta punctata. The sequence continues at coordinate 64,279 of RJWM01005597.1, forward strand.
ACTAAATGAGAACATTTGCTTCAGTGCTTGATAAAGATTGTTTTTGGTTACCTGATGTGTCTTAGATGAATGTTGGAGTCTTCTTTTTGAGGTTTAATGCTCCCCTCCCCACATTGGCCTTTTTCAGGACAGTTTTCTGGTTAAAATATGTCTAGAACAAAGCCGGGCGTGGTGGCACATGCCTTTAATCCCAGCACTCGGGAGGCTGAGGTAGGAGGAACGTTTTGAGTTCGAGGCCAGCTTGGGCTACAACACGAGCGCACGGCTGGCCTGAGCTACATAATGCGACCCTGACTCAAAAAACCAGGGCCGGGAGTTTGGCTCAGTGGCTTAAGCACCTGTCTGGCAGGTGTGAGGTTGTGAGTTTGATCCCTGAACAAATGAAACACTCTTAATTTCACTGAGTTTTTTTTAAAACTACTTTTCTTCCTCTTCAAAAGTTATCATTGCTTCTGTTCTATCAGTTGATTATCTTTTTGAAAAAAATCATTCTGGTAAGTAGAATTGCAATGTGGGAGACTGTTAAAAGTTAGCACAAGTGATTCAAGGAGAAAATCTTTATGAATTACTATTTTAATGTTTTAAGATCTACTGGGCTATTCGTAGGCAGCAAGCATATCAGTCTTGTGTACTAGTTCATCCTCAGAACTTAGGTTAGCTATTCAGTGAACCCATTCTCTTATATCTTCTGTCATCTCATCACCTGTGCATCTTTTTGCCCCAATTCATAGACTATCTCCATTCTGTCTTCTTCCTCACTAACTTAGTATTCTCATGTGTCTGAATGTTGCGTAGTTACTTCACTGAAACTTTTTCAACCATGGCACTAACTCAGAAATTTCCTTTTCCTGGTAGATAGTTATAGGATGGTGTTCACACTTGTTATTAACAGGTCATTATAGTGGCTTATGACTAGTATTTATTTATGGTGCCTCCAGGATGCTAGGAACATACTCTACCACTGAGCTCCAACCACAGCCAGGACTAGCACTTAAAAAAAAAAAAAAAAAAAAAAAGAATAGAAAGGTCTGATGCCTTAAGTAGGATTATCCAAAAATGTCTTTGAGAATATTGCTGGGCTGCCTACATTTGGTGCTAGCTGGGACAAAGGTGGTCTCTTCCATTAGCAGGAGGAAGAGTGTCCACATTTAGCTTCCTATCAGATGGCTTTTTGTTCTTAACAGAGTGGTAACTTTTCCTAAAGATCCCCAGGTGCTGGGAGCTGGTTTTCTCAGACAACTCTTACAACAGCTGGCATCTAAACTTAGCTACGCTAGCTCTAAATAGATCATGTTCCGATAAGGCCATTTTCTTATATTTTACTCTAAGAAAGTATTATCTCAGGAGGGACATGTCCCCTATACTATGTTACATATATCACTTAGTCTTAGCATATCTCTCTTCTCTGTACCCCTCTCTCTGTCTCTCTCTCTCTTCCCTCTCTTTCCTCATTCTCCATTTTTTGAGATGGAGTCTCACTTGCAATTTAGGCTGGCCTCCAATTTGCAGAGATCCTTCTGCCTCAGCCTCCTGAGTGCTGAGATTACAGCCATGTGACAGCATGCCTGACACTTCTCTCATGTTCTGTTGCTGACCATTGGCTTATATGTTTCTTCATTAAAGCCTGTTCTTAACTCAAGCTGAGTGCCCATATGGAATTCATTCCAAATCCTGTTGCACAAGTGGCTCATTTTGAACAACAACAAAATGTACGTAGTATATATTTGAATTTGTTTTCAATGGATTTGTATCATTTTGCTTAGTTGACTTTGAACAAATGGGAGCTGAGTTGGATGTTGTACAGAAGCAGATTGGATCCCCAACAACATTTTTAACAGAAGGACCTTAGATCCCCATGGAATAAGGGAGAAAAAAGAGCAGGCAGTAATGACTCCTCAGAAATGTAGTGGGCCGGGGTTATAGCTCAGTGGCACAGCACCTGTCTGGCAAACGCGAGGTTATGAGTTTGAGTCCTGGTACCAAAGGAAAAACAAAACAAAACTATTTTGAAGCCAGGTATGGTGGTGCATGCCTATAATCCCAGCACTCTGAGGCTGAGGCAGGAGGATCATTGCGAATTTGAGGCTAGTGTGGGCTATGAAGTAAGTTCAAGACCATCCTGAACTGCATAGAGAAACCTTGTCTCAAAAAGATGGAAAAAAAAAAAAAAGAAAGAAAGAAAGAGAAAAAAGGAAAAAAGAAAAGAAAAGAAAAGAAACATAGTGACTGACATTATGGGGGAGGAGCTGAACGGAGTGAGGTAGATGGAGTCATGGCTGAAGCCCGAATGTGAATAGGATATCTGGAAAAATGGTGCTACTGTTTTAAGTTTTACGTTTGGATGGCTAATTTGTGCCTTGTCGAGACCTCAGCCTACTACTGAGGGTGTCAGAAGAGGGAGGACACCCACGTGTTGCAATTCCTAAAGGGCCTCTCAGCTCACACCTTTTACCACCCTCCAACAGTGTGGCCTCACAACTTAGTGTACGGGTGTCAGACGGCACTTTGCAGCCTCTCGTACTTATACACGCAATTTGTTGTCTCCCCTCAGAGGAAAGATTGCCTTCCACGTTTGGGTTTAATTTGATACCCAGTTCATTCAGGATTGGATTTCAGCATAAACTCCTCAGCTTTTCTAATGTGAAATTTCTGACGATGCAGACATAGTCACCTTCTGTGTCCATAGATTGAACGTGTACAGACCACCCACCCCATCATTATTTCCTAAACTACTGTGTTTACATTGCATTAGGTATTATAATCTATAGATGACTTAAAGTATACAGGTAGGTAGTCTGTACGCAAAAACTACACCATTTTATTAATGGGACTTGAACATCTGTGAATTTTGGCATCTGCAGGATAGGAGATAGTCCTGGAACCAGTCTCCAAGAGACACCAAGGGGTGACTGCATTTCACTGATATATTCATAGTTTGCTGCATGTATGCATTCTGTGCAGAGGGGGAAGCCAGGTTCCTCTTTGTTTTCTTGTACCTTGAATAGTATGTGAAGCCCTGACCAGGTTTTGAATAATCAAGAGCACACTGATTAAGAGGTTGCTTTGAGAACATTTCCGATTTCAAGTCTATAGATTATCATAGTTAGGCTTGTGGGTTGGGGGTCTCTGGTCTCAGAGTACAGTATTTTTTTGGATTAAAAAATCTGATGACTGTTTCATTTGGAAAAGCCTTTGCTCTCTGTGCTAAGATGCATCAAACTAAGTAAGGTGGCAAACAGCGGCTCCCCTGGAGGCTCCCCTCCTCCCAACTGTTTCCTCTCCACGATTCAGAAGGGCAGAAAAAGTCTTTACACCAATTTAAAAACTTTTCCCCAGAACGCTTGGGATTAACATATAAACGCTGTGGAGAGGGAGGTAGGTTTCCTGCTTCCCTCCAAATTGAAGCCAAGATTAATTACGGGATTCACCTGCTCCTGAAACAGGCTGGGTAATGGATCCCGGCTGTGCGCTCTCTGAGGCAGCCCTGGGCCCCCGGTTCTCAGCAGACTCACTTGCTTTGATGGACTCATTCCCTCTCAGCAGGCCCAAACGGTAGCCACAGGATGCAAGTGCTTCGTTTACAATCCTGTTAATTTGGCTTTTTGTTTGTCCTTAGCAGTTGGAGATTAATGAGTAAAAGGGGTGTTTAAATTTTTAACCACCTTCTTCTAATCGCTTGGACACATCATCACTGGCAGTTTTATTACTTTGATTTTCTGAGTCAATCAGGTGAACCGTTTCTTTGTCCAATATAGGTCACAGTCCTACCAGGAATTACTGCTACTGCTCGGGATTTCCAGGAAAGGCTTTTGTGAAAATAGTTTAGCACCTTTTAGGAATTTTCTGTTTTGTTGTAGAATGAATGGCATCCTTAGTATTTTTTAAAAAGTCAGACATTTTTGAAGCATTTTACAGAGAGTTGCTATGCCCTTTTTCATAGACATGGAATCAAGTTAGCTGGTATCTGTTGGGATGGTAAAAGTTAATTCAGAATTTGAAATATATTACTATTGTTATTATTTGTGGTCCTGGGGATTGAACCCAGAGCCTCTGTATTAAGGTACATCCCCAACCCCATCACCCTTTATTTTTTATATTGAAACAGGGTCTTGATAAATCATAAAATGCCCAGGCTGCGTTCGAACCTGCAATCCCCCTGCCTCAGCCTCCCAGACTGCTGAGATTACAGGTATGAGACACACACCAGCTTTTAAGTAAATTATTGTTATTATTAATTTATTTTTTTGGTGACAGAGTTTTGCTATGTATTTCAGGCTGGCCTTAAACTCACTACTATGAGGCCCAGATTGACCTTGAACTTGTAGTGATACTCCTGCCTCAGCCTCAAGAATGCTGGAATGACAGGTATGTGCCACCATACCTGGCAGCTTTGAAGTAAATTGTTTAGAAGCATGAATTTATTGCCATTGCAACTCCTGTGCTGCCTTCAGAACTGAGGGAAGCAAATTCCATTTTGCTGCAAGTGTTTTTCAGCGTGTGCTTCCTGGTTGCACACAAAGTAGCTAGGCCACAGTATTTCTGTCTCAGAGTTTTCATGTCAAAGACATCTCACTGAGGTCTTTTTTTCTTTCTTTTTTTTGGGGGGGTTCTAAAATTTTACTAGCATTTAATACACAGAGTAATTTGTTTCATTGTGACATTTTTATACATGTATATAGCACACTTTGATCACATCCTTCCCCCATTCCATCATCCTCCCTATCCGCCTTCCCCTTTTCCTCTTCTCTAATAGGCTCCCCTCTCTCTCTCCCTCTCTCTCTCTCTTTTGAGAGGGAATCTCATTATGTAGTTCAGGCTATCCTTGAACTCACTATTTAGTCCTGAGCGATCTTCCTGCTTCAGCCTCCTAAGTGCTGGGATTACAGGCATGCACCACTATACCCAGCTTTTTTACTTTTATGCTGTCTTTTGTACCTCTAGGTCCCACGTATGAGAGCAAATATTACAATGCTTGTCTTTTGGAGTTGGATTTATTTCTCAGGTGTAACACACTGTAAAGGAGACTCTATGTCCAAAATATAACTGAGTACACATTGTTCCAGGCAGCAAGGGACAATGATAGTTTTGCTTTAGTGTGAACTTTCAAAAATGCAAAATAAGCCAAGTGTGGTGGCACACGAATGTAATTCCAGCACTTGGGAGGCTGAGGCAGGAGGATCACTGCAGGTTTGAGGCCAGCCTTGTCTACAGAGGGAGTTCATGGCCAGCCTGACCTGCATAGCGAGACCCTAACTCAAGGTGGGGGGGGGGTTGGGAAGGAAAGAAAGAAGAAAAAAAAAGGAAAAGAAAAATGGAGGATGCATGCTCCTTTTTGTCTGGCTATCTGCTATAGTTTGGATCTTGAATGCTCAGGTATTTTATCCCCATCACCAGTCAATACAACATCCTTTAACATGACAAGTTGATAAACACCACTGTTTACGGTGAGTTTTGTCTTAGCAGCTTTTTATAATATGACTTGCTACTTCTTCATTGAGAGCCAGGTCTATGCTCCCAACTACTGAACCTGATTAGGCTTTTGTCAAACTGGGGAGAGGCTGTGATCTAGGTTAGGTCATAAAGGCAGTATAGCTCTCCCTTCTCCATGACACATGACCTTGAAACCCTGAGTTTCTGTGAAACCCAACTCTACTGATGCTGCTCTGCTAGAACTACCACACACACACACACACACACACACACACACACACACATCATGCACACAAGCTTGCAGAGTCTGGGGATATTTGAGGAGTCCCAGGTGGTCCAGTATCCAGGTATCTGAGTCTCCCTAGCCCAGAAATCAGAAATCAGGCCTGTAAATAATGAAGCCTTTGAGATAAGCCAACAAGTCTGAGTAAAACCTCATCAGAGACATTGAGCAGAACTGCCTAGCAGAGCAGTTCTAGACTTCTTTTTTTGCCCCGTACCAGGGGTCGAGCTCACGACCTCACACTTGCCAGGCAGGCGCTTACACCACTGAGCTAAATCCCTGGCAGTTCTAGACTTGTTGACATAAAAAGCCCCAGGAATTTCCTAAGTGATATAAGTGTCTTTTGTTATTTATAACAGCTCCTATCAGATCACACCTGAATTTATGTTAGTGAGGTGAGTTAGGGTGGGACCCATAGATAGGCCTAGTTACTAGGAAGACCAAGTGATAAAAGGATTAATGCATTGAACTTCAACCCCACCCACCAACCTCGAGGAGGTTGAGGAGCATAAAATCAAGCCCAATAAAAACTCCTGAACAAGATTTGCAGAGTTAATGACTTGCTGATCTTGTGGAGGTGCTGTGAAGGTTGTGGGCTTGTTACCTGGTAGCCCACTTCGAAAAGTGGCTCGCCAGCTAAATGTTACTGAGTTCTGGGTTGCTCGCCTTCCCTCTGGAGTTAGATTCCAGGTTCTTCTCCTCTTGAACCTTTGCTCAACTGGACAAAATGAACAAAAAGTGGTGATAAAGTTTATTCAGGAAAGTGAAAGTGAAGAGTGGAGGAGAAACTGGCTCTGCAAAGCAAGTTTGGGCCAAGTAAAGAAAAAAAGAGGGTAAAAGCAAAATTAAGAGTATACACTACCTCTGGGAAATGCAGCATGTGTGTGGTGGATTGACAACTGGTGGTCAGTTTGTGACACCCAGCTGAACTGAATCAGTTTGGTGTTGGGTGTAGATGGTCCGCCTGGGAATTGTTGCCAACATAAAAAGAACTGGAGAGGAAAAAGTGATGTTGATTCTCCTGTTGCTATTGGTTTGGGAGAGCTTGTCGAGCTTCTTTCCTGATATGAACTTGGCTGTTCTTATTGCTAGAGAAGCTTGAGACCTTGTTGTCCCTGAGGATGGCTGTGGTACTTTTTGGAGGAGCTCTGGTCCTTAGTTTGAATGTCGCTTCCTGGCTCCAGTGCAGATCTCTCAGCCTACTGGTACTTCCTCCCGCTAGCACAGACTTTCTAGCTTCCACTGCTGATCTTTGAGCCTTTCCAGTACAGATTTGTGAAAAAGACTTGTATGAGACATTGTCATGGGCTGTACGTCGTCAGCTGGGCTCATGCAGGACATTGCCATGGAATCCAGGTCCCTAGTTGGATTCTTTGGGTCTTTAGTGTGTAGACATATTTCCAGCACTTTTTTTGTGTTTGACTTTGGGTGACTGTTACAAAATAATTCTATAAATTTTGTGTCTTGTATTAAATTGTTTTCCTCGAAAACCCTGACTACAATAGGCTATTGTTACGATAGCAATAGGCTAAAGTTATGATAGCAAGCTCTTCATGGCATCAATATGCCCTTTGTATTGTTCAAATCTCGAGGAAACTGGAAAGAACTTCTACAGATGGATCCTGAGAGGCAGTGCTGGGATCCCATGCCTCAGGCAGGCATCAAGTCTAGGCCATCCTACCAAAAACCTGCTTGAGTTCTCTCCAGAAGTCCACAAGCAGGGTTTGGGAACTGTCCTGCACATGTGTCTGTGATCTTGTAATTAACAGGTCATATCTACTTCCTCAGCCAGTTTTGCTATGCCCTAATCTCCTATCTCAGGCTTAGAGAGGACATGGAAGCTTTATTCCCTCAACACTTGTCCCATCCATCTCACCATCTGGTTGCACCTCTGCATAATTTTAATATCTTTAGCTGGGCATGATGGCTGTAATCCCATCATTCTAGGAGGCTGAAGCAGGAAGATCTCAAGTCCCAGGTTAACCTGGGCAATTCAGTGACATAGTGAGACCCTGACTCAAAATTTAAAAACATTGAAAGGGCTGGGGATGTAGCTCAGTGTGAAGGTCCTGGGTTCAGTTCCCAGTAACATGCACACATGAGAGAGAGAGAAAGAATATGAATTCCTTGTAATGTGAGTTGTCCTACCAGATTAATGGAACCACGAAAGAAGTTTCAGGAATCTGCTTGTAGCTTGGGGCTTTCACACTAAACTACATCCCTCGTCCTTTTAACTTTTTTATTTTGAGACAGGGTCTTACTAAGTCACAGTTACACAGATTGTCCTCCTGCCTCAACTTCCCAGGATGATGGGATTACAGTTGTGTAATACCATGCCTGGCTCATTAACCACTATTATGATTTTTCTAAACCACGAATTATTTTTTTTCATAGATTACTTTTTTTGACCTGATTCTAGGTCACACAGTTTTCATCTTTTTATTATCAGCCTCTATACTTAGGACTTAGGCATTGCTCTGTGTGTAAGTTATAATCCAATAAAAATTTTAAAAATCTGAGAGCTGTATCAGTTATGTGCTTGCAGAATTTTTTTCAGGCATATTCTAAGCACTAGCTCTTCTTTCATTTCTGTTACAACAGTATATTTCAGAATTTTATGATTATTATTGTTTTATGAGTGTGTCTTTTTAAACTAGAGAGGTATTGCTATGGGTTATACATTGTGTCAACTTGAGAAGTCTAGCAGCTTAAGTAAGGCAGCAGCTCTACATCCTGGGGTGTAGAGCATAAGCAGTTACCTGGTCATTGTGTCAATTTGAGAAGGTCAAAAGTTTAACTGAGAGACTCAGCAGGGAGCTAGGGTACTTACTTTGTAAACATCCTCATCCTGTGCAAAGGAAGGCAAGGATGTTTGTGAATGCTACACCCACCCTGGGGGGGGGGTGTCCTGTGTACTATATAAGGGAGGAGAAGAAGCTTGTTCTTGCTCCTTTTACTTTGGCTGCTTTTGTTCCGCTGCTGCCTTCAAGTGTTGTTCCTGTGCCATGCTACCCTGCCTTGGAGCCAGCTGATTGTGGACTGAAACCTCCAAAAACTGTAAGCTAAATAAACCTTTCCTTCCCTAATTTTGGGTGTCAGGTGTTTTGTCTCAGCAACGAGTAAAAAGCAACCAAGACAGGTATTAAAATAGAAAGGGAGATAATTTAAAATTTACTATACTATAAAATTCACTGTTTCTCTCTGAGGACAGATGATGAATACGTGAATGGTTTGTTCTTCCTGAATGCTATTTTCTAAAGAACAACTTGACTGGGTGTGGTAGTGCACACCTGTAATCCCAGCACTCAGGAGGCTAAGGCAGGAAGATCACCCTGAGTTCAGGGTCAGCCTGGGCAACATGATGAGTTCAAGGCCAGCCTGCACTACATAATAAGACCCTGTCTCAAAAAAACAAAAAACAAACACAACCTGAGAGTCCTTCTGCAGAGGTGGGAAATGAGCAAGCAAAGAGAACTAGTTTGGACCCAGTGCTTACTTCAACATTGTCTTTTTATCAGCAGTATTTAGATTAAAATATGGTCCCATGTCTAGTCTCCCATATTAAAGTCTGTTGCTAGTGCCCCAAGGCATAATCTCGTTATTTCTAGTTATATCTTTGTCATGAATTTATTAATTTCAAGCTAGGACTATGTGTAGTTCTGCCTGTTACTTAGTGAGAAATCCTGCAGGATAAATGGATATAATAATTATTGAAGCCAGATTTTTATGTAGGAATTGACTTTTTATTGTTTTTACTTCCTCTCTCACCTCCACATGATGTGCAAATTTCCTCTTAGGATAATGCTGAGCTGTTGTGATGACTTATGTTAAGAGATACTGTTTTTATCTGAGTTAGTCCCAATTTAATTTCCATTTTATGAATTTACCTCAAAATGAATTGATGACTCAAAAAACAATCACTTTTAGGAAACAATCAGTTTGCGCACAGTATTTGTACTCTTAAGTGAATATCAAATAGAATTTTGAGTTTGAAAAATTAGAAACAGTTAATTGCACTCAAATCGTGACTCTCTCCTGAGGAAAGTACTTTGCAGAATATAATTATTGGTAACATTTTGTTAATGAGACAGCAAGCATGGAAGAAATTAAGTGCTCTGTATAAAATTAGACTCAGGAATAAAACTCAGGATTTTTGGTTTCTTTACCAAACCACCTGACTACAGGCAACTTTTAGAATTCAGTCAAGAATAAAAGAATTTGTGCAGATAATCTAAATTAATGCTATGGCTGTGTCTAGATGTGCCCCAAAGCCTCCTGCAGTGATTGGTGGGACTTTTCAGAGGTGGTTGGATCTGGAGTGTGTGATGCTGGGATTAAAGATATGATGCTGGGATTGATTCATGGTGTGATGCTAGGATTAAGGATGCCCCACCCTGAGTGTGAGTGCTACCCACTCTAACCTGAGATCTCAAAGACTTTCATTTTTTCCTCAGTGTTTTATAGTTTTGTGTTTTATACAGTGGTATATTAGTACTCATTGTTAATTGGTTCCTGGGAGGCATGATGAGTACTTAACAGGACAAGCACCAAACAAATTGTTTTGGATGCAAAGAGTAGTGAGGCAAGAGACAATGGACACCAACAACTTCTATTTTGAGGTTGAGTACCAAACAAATGAGTACTGGGACAAAATTTTCACATCAAAATGGTTTGACATGAGTAACAAATTTGATGAGTTTCAAAGCAGTTGAGTAACAAAGATATGACTGTATTTAAGACCACAATGCATTTTGTGTTAGATTTTGTGAAGGTGTGAGATTTAGGTTGAAGTTTATTTTTTTACCTGTAGCTGTCTAATTGCTCCAATACCGTTTATTGAAAGGCTATCCTTCCTCTGCTGAATTTTTATACCTTCGTTAAAAATCAGTTTTTTGAAAAAATCAGTTGTTCATATATGTATAGGTCTATTTATAGATTCTCTCTTCTGTTCATTGATCTATCTATGTGTCTATCACTTCACCACTATTACATTTTCTTGATCACTGTAGCTAAATGCAATGTTAATAATTAGTAATTTATCATTGTATTGATTTATAGCAAATCTTCCTAATTTCCTTAGTTTTTAAAGATCATTTGAGCTAGTGTAGGGTCCACACCTTTCTATGTACATTTTAGAATAAAATTGACTATGCCTTCCACAAACCTTTCTAAAGTTCATACAGGAAGTGTATGAAACTTATACATAAATTTGGGTAGAATTGATAGCTTTGTTATACTAAATTTTCTAGTTCATCAACATGGTTATATTTTTCCATTTATTTAAGTCTTTGGTATCTTTCACCAGCTTTTGCAATTTTCAGCATACAGATTCTATCCAGGTTTTGTAAATTTATCCTTAACTGTTAAATTTTCTTTGGAGTAATTACATGTATTGTATTGTTTTTAATTTTTATATATTGTCAGCCTACAGAAATGTGTAATTGATCTTTGTGTGTCAATTTTATATCCTGTGACCTCACTGAACTTCCTTCTATGAGTTTTTGGTAGATTCCTTGGCATTTTGTATATGGATAACTCTAACATGTGCAAACTGGAGCGGTTTTATTTTTTGCTTCCTGATTGTTATAGCTCGTGTTTAGATGTCCCCCCAAAGCCTCAAATGGTTGTTGTGGGATTTTTCAGAGGTGGCTGGATCTAGAATGTTGATTCATGGTGCAATGCTAGAATTATGGGCATGAGGATTAAGGGTGTGAGCGCTATCTGCCCTCAGTAGCCTGGATAAAATATGAGGGATAGAAAGAGCTGCAGTCGCCCCTTGTTGCTTTGCTACCTGCTGCCCATCATGAACTGTTTTTCCTCTGTGATGCCACCCTGCCCTGGAGCTAGTCAATTATGGACTGAAACCTCTACAAACTGTGAGCTAAATAAACCTTTCCTCTTTTAACTTTGGGTGTTAGATATTTTGTTGCAGCAACAACAAAAGTAAGTAACATTCTGATCTATGTGGTTTTTCTTTTATTTCTCTTTGTTATGGCACTGATGAAAACTTTTAGTACTATGCTGAATGAAAGTGGTGAGAAGATAGCCTTAGAGGGAAGACATTTAATCTTTCAACAAGTATGACGTTAGATGTAGATTCAGTATATGCTCTTTTATCAAGATGGGAAGGTTCTTTTACTTCTAGTTTGCTGAGTTATTTTGTTTTCAGTATATACTTGCCTTTGTTTTTATGTGCATCCAGTGACTGGCACAATAGCCAGAGAGAAAGCACTTGTACCAAGCCCCAGCTGAGGAGCGGGAATGTTGGGGTGTGAAACTGAGAGTCAGGCCCCAGAAGCAAGGAAGGGACAAAGATTTAGAATGGGAGAGGAGACAGCCAGACTTTCAGTCCTCTGCCCAGGATTTGAAGCTCCAGATGCCTCTGTGGCCTGTTAGTGTCCTGACCTAGGTCCTTAGCCATAAAGATTGTGTCATCTTTAGTTATCCAGAGGGAGCAAGGATCGATGACTTCTTCTCACTCCATGGTACACATCTTTCATGTCTCTGGGACTGTGAACTGAAGCTCACACCTGATTTGGGAGGCAGCTGTGGATGATGCGGTTGCAGCTGGAGTAGTTCCAGAAGGGTCTCTTTCTGATAGTGCCAAGTCAGCCTTGCAGAGCTGAGCCAACCTCAGACGGTACTGATGCCAGAGCAGGAAGCCCAGGAAGTAGAATATTAGAACACCTGGTGGGGCAGTGCAAACTTCTTATCCAGCAGCAGTGGAGTGCAGCGTGGTGCCGGACCTGGTGATGCCACAGCCCAGGATGAGGGCTTGCTGGAAGGTACAAGGGACTGGCACATGGAGAGGTCAAGATCCCTTGAACCAGGCTCCAAGATTGAAGAGGTGACTCCTCCTCCTCCTCCTCCACCTCCTCCTCCTTCTCCTCTTCCTTTTTTTTTTTTTTTTTTTTTTTTGCAGCACCAGGGATTGAACTCACAGCCTCACACCTGCCAGGGCAGGCGCTTAAGCCACTGAGCCAAACTCCCGGCCCTTGAAGAGGTGACTTCTTGAGTGCCACGTAACGGTGAACGTTGAGGCGTTTGTGCTTGCCTCAAGTAGCCTCATACCCCGGCGTTAGAGATGAAAATCCTGGTGGCTCGGTGCATGAAGGCTGCAGTTCAGGCCTCAGGCTCTGTGATGTAAAAGATCTGCTTCCAGTAGGACACTGCAGGGAGGGACGATTTTAAAAGCCTCGGGCAGTTTCCTCGCTGTGATACTTAGATAACACCGCCCAGCACCCTTTGTAAACCTGCAGCACCCAGGAGTCCAGCTGTGGCCTAGGGCAGTCACACGCCTCTGAAGGACCATCTCCACACTCACCTCTTCTCTGTCAGCTTCTCGCCATGTCAGCCAGGGCACGCCTGGCAGGCAGATTCTGGTTCAAGAACATTTCAATGCCACGCTGGCCCTGAGTCCAGGGCCACCTGTTCAAGGTGGCTCCCCCTATGGTTTAGGCTGCCTTCTCTCCGGTTGGGCCACCGCTAGTCTTCGCCTGATCCCTTGAGTCCTAGCCTCGCGGGGTGAATTCTCTGGCTTTGCGGGGTCCCCTTTCTTGCTCCCCCTGTTGCTGCCTGGTTTATTTCAATCCCAGGCGCTCAGCCCGTGCCCCGCATTCTCCTCCTCCTCTTGGGCCCCGCCCCGCCCCGCCCCGCCCCACCACGTCTCCCTGCACCCCCACCAACAGAGTCCACAACGAAGATCCCCTGGGGCGGGAGCCCAGAGACCTTTTTTTTGTTGGGCCCTGGAGGCCGTCTTGAATTTGGGCATTTTTGTTGGAAGAGTTGTTGAGAAGTTTCACACGTGGGGACAGTAAAAAGGTCTGAGTGCTTAGGCTCAAAACCATGGAGTTTTTATTCTAAAAAGATGTTATGGAAGATTTTGCTAAGTGTTTTTTCCCCATTAAATGTATCATCATATACTTTTTTTTCTTTAGCTCGCGGTTATGGTGGATTACATGTCTGCTATACGCGATTGTCTGGTGATGATATAAGGTTGATACCATGAAATAAGTTGGGAAGGAGTCTCTATTCTTCTCTTCGTGGAAGAGATGGAGCAAAATTGATGCTAATTTTTTTTTAAACGCTCGATTAAAGTCTCTGGTGAAATCCTCAGGAACTGATGATTTATTTTTATTTTTATTTGTTTATTTATTTATTTTCCAGACAGGGTCTTCTTGTATAGCCCAGGCTGGCCTTGAACACGTGGCAGTCTTGCCTCAGTCTCCCGTGTACTGGGATTACAGGCATGTGCCACTATTCCCGGCTCCATTCTTTTTTTATTTTAAATATCATTGATTTCTGTTCCTTTCTTTTTCTTGCTTCTATATGCGTTGAATTTATTTATATGCGTTGGATTTATTTTACTGTCTACTTTTTTTTTTTTAAGTACTGGAAATTGGACTCAGGGAATACTGACCTATATCCTAAGTCCTTTTAAACATTTTATTTTGAGACAGGCTCTGACTGAGTTGTCCATGCTGGCCTCAAATTTGTAATCTTCCTGCCTCAGCCTTTCAAATAACTGGGATTACAGGTTTATAGCAGCATGACTGGCTTCTTTCTAGCTTTTTGAAGCAGGGACTCTAATTACTGATTTGAAACCTTTTCTTTTTCCCAGTAGCATTTAACAGTATAAAATTCTTTTTAAAAATTTTTTTTCATTTAAGAGAAAAAGGACACAGAAAAGAAAGACAAAAAACAAGAGACAACTGACAAACAACAAATCCAATACAATAACATTATAGGTTTACAAAACAAGATGATAGGAATTTGACAATAATTGTATTCCTTATTTAAGCAATGCTTTAGTTAAATTCCACATATTTTGATGTTTTATTTTCATTTCATTCAGTATCCATAATTTCCATTGCTCTCAAGACTTACTTTACTCTTGCATTACTTGAAAGTGTGTTGTTTAATTTGTAAGTGTTTGAAGATTTTCCTCTTGTGTTTCTGTTACTGATTAGTAATTTGATTTCATTACAGGGAGAGAATATACTCTGCATGATTTTGAAAGTCTTTTACATTTGTTGAGGACTATTTGATGGCCCAGGATTTGGTTTATCTTGATGAATATCCTATGGGTTCTTGACAAAAATGTATATAGTACTGTTGGGTATCCTATAGATTAGATTCTTTTGGTGGATTGTATTGTTGAGTTTTATATCTTCACTGATTTTTTACTGATATAGTTGCATCAATTGTTGAGAGCAGAGTGCTTAATTTCTCAATTGTATCTGTATATTTGTCTATTTCTCCTCAGCTCTATCAGTGTTTACTTCATGTGTTTTGTGAGTCATGTGTTTTGTTCTTAATTTTTGAAAATCTACTTTGTCAGTCCCTCTCTCCTTCCTTCTTTGTGTCTCTGTCTCTGTTTTTCTTTCACTGGGGATTGAACCCATAACCTTCACAATGAGCCACATCCCAAGTCCTTTTTATTTATTTTTTAAATTTTGAAATAGGGTCTCACTAAGTCGCTAAATTGTCCAGACTGATCTTGAACTCTTGTCTCAGCCTTCCAGAGGGCTAGGATTACAGGCATGTGCCACCACACCTAGCTCATTTCTTTCTCCTTTATTTGAATACTGTTTTTGAGACAGAGTCTCACTATGTAGTTCAAGCTGGCTTGAACTCACTGTGTAGCCCAGGCTGGCCTTAAACTCATGGTGATTCTCCTGCCTCAGCCTTCCGAGTGCTGGGATTGTAGGGATGCACACTGTGCCTGGTTTATTTGAACATTTTATTTTTTTAGTTTAAAAAATGTTTTTGAGACACGGTCTTGCTACATAGTTCAGGCTGGCGTCTAACTCATTATATAGCCCAGACTGCCCTTGAACTCATGGTGATCCTCCTTTCTCACTTTACCAGTGCTGGGATTACAGATGTGCACCACAACACCCAGCTACCTGAACATTTTAAAGAATTCCTCCTTGGTTCATTTATAAGTGCTTGGGGGATGATTGTTTTGTATAGTTTTCTTAGTGTTTGCTTTAGGTATTCTAATATACATGCATAACTATAATAACATAGTAGTATAATGTATTAATCTTTTTGTGATAGCAAATGACTGTTATAAACATAAATCTACTCAGGGACTGAAGATTTAAGCACTTGTAATGGTGCTGTTTCACTGAAGGACTCCTATAATCTGAAGCTTTGTGCAGATCTTGAAAGAATGCATTGTGAGTATTTTTCTGGAAGAAATGTAAGATTCATGTGCTTCCTTATATTTATTGCTTCTCATATTTTAGCATTCACTTGCTATTTTACACAATCATCTGAAAAAAAATTTGAAACTTGAACTCAGGATTGGAGCAAAGGAAGAATGTAACTGCCTTTCACAATAATCAAACAGTATCCAAATTTCCATGCGTGTCTCAGTTGTAACTGCCTGTATGCCATTTTCAGGGTTTTTCCTGAAATAAAATGATAGAAGCATTTCTACCATAGGTATCATGTAGGAAAGGCGATACTTGAATTTACAAAGCAAGTCGATTTAGTTATTTCTTCATTAGTTCCAGCAAATAAAGTACTTTCTCAGTAAGCACCTGTTGACCTGCTATAGACCCCAACTACTTTGGCATTGTTTTCAGTGAAGTACATTATTAGGCTTTTCTTTTGTTCTGGTGACTTTAAACATGTAAGAGCTAGCTTCCCTTTTCTTTGAGCATCTTTCATAATAAGCAAAAGATAAAAGAGCTCCCAAACCTCTTATACATTCCATGGCTAGCAGTAACTGAAGAATGATGAGAGGTTCACTGTCGTGTAACCCACAGCCAGTAATCCTGTTACATTTTTCTACGCTTTAATTACCTTATTGAACATAAAGGTGAAGGATGTGAACAAAACATTGATCGCTTGTGATTCTTAAATTGTTCTTAACCTTTATCCTGCTCGTTCCACACAATGGCAATTGCATAACACTGAGCTGATTTTCCATTCTATCACTGTTTTATCAATAAGACTGAAATCAATAAGATGAAATCACTATGCTATTGATTTTTGGGAGATTCAGAGACCTCTGAAGAACCAAGGAAAACACACAATTTAGTCATTATTCCACAAAGCTCTCAAATTTGAAGATGTTAGTTCTTTTTGATGGGCTCAAAAAGTTTACGTACGCAACACTGAAGCAACACATCCAATAAAAACACTATCTTTTTTGTGCATAGCAAATGAGAACCAAAGAAAGGTTTCCCAATATCCTGTGTTCTTGAAGGAGCTTTACACTTAGGACTCAACTTGGGAAATGGCAAAAGATTATTTCTTTTCATTTTACCTATGGAAAATGATAAAAGTTTGATGAATTAATATGTTTTGGTTATTTCTCTTTAGATCTTTCCCTCTTTTAAATGTTAGTTATATACATTATAATGAGTTAAAAAGAATTTTTTTTTTTTTTTTGCGCTACAGGGGATCGAACTCACAACCTTGTGCCTGGCAGGCAGGTGATTAGGCCGCTGAGCCAAACTCCTGGCCCTATTTTTTTGAGGCAGAGTTGCACTGTGTAGCTCAGGCTGGACTTGCACTCATGTTGTAGCCCAAGCCAGGCTCGAACTCACAATGTTCCACCTACCTCAGCCTCCCGAGTGCTGGGATTAAAGACGTGGGCCACCACACCTGGCTAAAAATTGCTTATGGTCGTGGTTACTTTTCTCTTGTTGCTGGTACAGAATACTTGACACCCAAAATGAAGGAATAAAAGGTTTACTTAGCTCACAGTTTGTGGAGGTTTCAGTCCATAATCAGCTGGCTCCAAGGCAGGGTGGCATGGCATAGGGGCAACACTTCAAGACAGCAGCCAACAAAAAGCAACCAGAACAAAAGAGGAGGGGGCACAAGCTTCTTTTCCTTCCTTGTATGGTATATAGGTTAACCCCTGGCCCCCAGGGCAGATGCAGCACTCACAAAATCTCTGTGCCCTCTTGCACAGAATGAAGATATTTGCAATGTAAGGATACTGGCCCCCTGCTGAGTCTCTTAGTTAAACTTCTAAACTTCTCAAGTTGACACAGTCTATTAACCATAACAGTTATGGTTGGTATGGTGTTGACATGGGAATAAAACTTCTTTTTTGAGGCAGAGTCTCACTATACAGTCTAGGTTGCCTCAAACTAACAGCGACTCTTCAGCCTCAGCCTCTTGTGTGCTGGAATTATAGGTATATGTCACCCTGCCAAGCATGAAAATTTTAAGCAGCAAATTTGACATTATACTGTTCATATTCACAAGACATAATGAATACCCAAGTAAGTGTTTTTTTCTTGAAAGCCTCATGGCCAAAATGGAATTAGCTAATAAAACTTTAATACAATTCTTATAGATTATTGTGTGTTATGAATGCAGATGAGTTCATTAAGTCCTTCTGCAAATGTTAGAATTATAATATGCAGGCTAGTTCACCAAATGCTTCTATAATTGTTAGAATTATATTATTATAATATTAGGATTATTTTTATTCTGCATTGTATTATTAAAGTTTTATAAATGTACTGGCTCAAAATATGTAAAGTTCATCATAAAATTTTCTAGCTAGTACCATCTTTCTAAATTTTTATATTGACTGCCAATCTATTTCCTTATTTATTTAACACTTTGGAAGCTTTTATTTTTCTTTTATTTAAGAGAAAAAAGACACAGAAAAGAAAGACAAAAAGCAAAAGAGACAAACAGCAAACAACAACAAATCCAATACAATAATATTATAGGTTTACAAAACAAGATAATAGGAATTTGACAATGGTTGTAATATTGCATATCATTATCTTCAAAAGGATTGTTTAGATTAACTGATACAGGCATGTAAAATTGACCTAATCGTATGAGTATTAACTGTTGTTTTTCAGTAGCTGATACATTTAGTAGTATAGTCATTTTAGCTATCATATGCATATATATATACAAATTTATGTCTTTTTCCTTTTCCCTTCCTTCTTTCCTCCTTTCCCCTATCCCAATTACTTTTGCTCTTTAGCAGTTTCTTACCTTTACACAGTATTTATTGTAGATTTTGGATTATATATACTTCTTCAGTTTTTTACACTAGGAAGACATTATGATATTTACACATGTGAGTTTGACTTATCTCACTTATGAGTATGGTCTCAGGTCATGTCCATTTACTTATAAAAGTCTCAATGCAATCTTTCTTGATAGCTGAGTAGTACTCCATTGTATAAAAATGCCACATCTTTTTTATCCATTCCTTGATTGATGGGCACTTGGGTTGTTTCCAAGATTTGGTTATTACAAATTGGGTTGCTATAAACATGGGTGCACAAATATCACTGTGGTATGATGCTTTCAATTCTTCTGGAAAATGCCCAGAAGCGAGGTAGCTGGGTCAAATGGGATCTCCAATCCAAGCTTCTTGAGGAATCTCCACACTGATTTCTGCAGTGGTTGTACCAGTCTACACTCCCACCAACAGTGGAGAAGAGTTCCTTTTTACCCACAGCCCCTCCAGCATTTGTTAATGGTTGACTTTTTAATGGTGGCCATTCTTTCTGAAGTGAGATAGAATCTCAGTGTTGTTTTAATTTGCATTTCCCAAATGACCATTGACGTTGAACATTTTTTTCATATATGTATTTGCCATTTGTATTTCTTTCTCTGAGAAGTGTGTATTCATCTCAGATACCCAATTTTGGATTGGGTTCTTGAATTTTAGGGCCCTGATTTTTTAAAATTCTTCATATGTTTTAGATAGAAGTCATTTGTCTGAAAGAGAGTTGGCTAAGAGATTTTCCCAATCCAGGGGTTTTCTTTTCACTCTGTTAAGAGTTCTTTTGACATGCAAAAACTTTTTAATAAGATGAGATCCCAGTTGTTGATTCTGGAAAGTATTTCCTGTGCAGTTTGATTTTTGTTCATGAACGCTCTGCCTACTCCTGTGTCATCAAGATTTTTACCTACTTTGTATTCTAGCAAATTTAGTGTTTCTGTTTTAATATTCAGATCTTTGATCCATTTTGACTTTAGTTTAGTGCCTGGTGATTGACATGGATCTGGTTTTAGTTTACGGCATGTGGAAAGCCAGTTTTTCTAGCACCACTTATTAAAAAGGCTATCTTGCTTCTAATGTACATGTTTGACCCGTTTGTCAAAGATGAGATAGCTGAGTGTGTTTGTAGTTGTGACTGTAACTTCTAATTTATTCCTTTAATCTTCAGGTCTGTTTTTATTCCAGTAATGTATTGGTTTGTCCTGTGTCCCTCCAAGGGCTCATGTAATTTGGACAGGGCCGAATCTGGCATTTGTGATTGGTTTGTTGTCTAGCGCTGGGATTGGCAATGTGAGTGCTGCACTTGCCCAGGGATGGAGCTGACATACAGTGTAAGGAAGGTGTGTCTTTCTCTCTTGTGCTCTCTCTTGCTGGGTTCACACATCTTGCTGTTTAGCAGCCTCCATGAATGGCCACCCTGCCACACCATGCTGACTTGGAGCCAACTAAGTATGGACTGAAACCCCAGAGAACTATAAGAAATAAACCTTTCCTTCCCTAATTTTGGGCATCAGGTATTTTGTCTCAGCAACAAGTGAAAAGTAACTAAGACAAGTACCATGTTTATTTTATCACAGTAGCTTTGTAATATAGTTTCAAGTCAGGGATTGTGATGCCTCCTGCTTTACCTTTGTTGTCCAGAATTGCCTTTGCTATTCTAGGTCTCTTCTGGTTACAGATAAATTTTAGGGATGATTTCTCTAGCTCTGTGAGGTATACAAGTGGTATTTTGATTGGGATTGCATTACATTTGTATAACAATTTTGGGAGAATGGCCATTTTCATAATGTTTGCTCTTTCTATCCATGAACAGGGAATATCTTTCCATTTTCTGAAATCCTCTTCGATTTTCTTTTTCAGAGTCATATAATTTTCACTGTATAGATCTTTTACTTCCTTTGCTAGATTGATTCCTAACTGTTTCATTTTTTTGGATGTTATAGTGAAGGGTGTGGTTTCCCTTATTTCTCTCTCAGTGACTTTGCTGTTTGTGTATAGGAATGTAATTGATTTCTGAGTGTTGACTTTGTATCCAGCAACATTACTGAATTTGGTTATTACATCTAGAAGTCTTGCAATGGATTTTTGGGGCTCTTCTATGTAGAGTATCATATCATCTGCAAAGAGTGATAATTTAACTTCTTCCTTTCCTATTCTTATTCCTTTTATTTGTCTCTCTTGTCTAATTGCTCTGGCTAATGTATCCAGAACTATATTGATTAGGAGTGGTGATAATGTGCATCCTTGTCTTGTTCCTGATTTTAGGTTGAAAGTTTTCAGTTTTTCTCCATTTAGTAAGATGTTGGCTGTTGGTTTAGGGTATATGGCTTTTATCAGGTTGAGGTAGAGACCATCTATCCCGATTTTCTGTAGGGTTTTTATCATGAATGAGTGTTGAATTTTGTCAAAAGCTTTTTCTGCACCTATTGAGATGGCCATGTGATGCTTGTCCTTGGCTCTGTTGATATGGTGTATTACATTTATTGATTTGCATATGTCGAACCATTCCTGCTTTCCTGGGATGAATCCAGCTTGGTCATGGTGTCTAATCTTCCTGATAACTTGCTGTATTCTATTTGCCAGTATTCTATTGAGGATTTTTGCATCTATGTTTATTAGAGAGATTGACCTGTAATTTTCTTTTTTGGTTGAGTCTTTCTCTGGTTTTGGTTTTAGGGTAATACTTGCTTCTAAGAATGAATTAGGGAGACTTGCTTCCCTTTCAATTTCATTAAAGAGTTTGAGGAGTGTTGGCATTAAGTCTTCCTTACATTTCTTGTAGAATTCAGCAGTGAATCCATCAAGACCTGGGCTTTTCTTTGTTGGTAAGTTTCTAATTACATTTTTCAATTTTACTAGCTGAAATTGGGTTATTCAGCAGCTTTACATATTCTTGATTCAGCTTTTATAATTCATAGATTTCTAGGAATCTGTCCATTTCTTCTGTGTTATTGAACCTATGGGAGTAAAAGTTTTCAAAGTAGGTATTGATGATCTTTTGTATTTCCACAGGGTCTGTAGTGATTTCACACTTTTTATTTCTTATTGCATGGATTTTAGTTTTTTTCCTCTTTTTGATAAGGTTGCCTAGGGGTTTATCAATTTTATTTATTCTTTCAAAGAGCCAACTCATTGATTTATTCACTCTTTGTATTGTTTTCTTAGTTTCAATTGTACTAATTTCTCCTCTGATCTTTATAGTTTCCTCCCTTCTTCGGGCTTTGGACTTGACTTGCTCTTCTTTTTCTAGAAGTTTGAGGTGCAGCAGTAGGTTGTTCACGTGTGTTCTTTCCATTTATCTGATGTGGGAGTTTAATGCTATAAATTTCCCTCAAAGGACTGATTTTACTGTGTCCCACAGGTTCTGGTAATTTGTATTTGCATTTTCATTTGATTGTAGTATTGTTTAATTTCTTCTTCCACTTCTTCTATGACCCATTGACTTTTTAGGAGAGTATTATTTAATTTCCATGTGTTTATAGGGTTCTTGTGTGGTTTCTTGTCATTAATTTCCAATTTTATTGCACGATGGTCAGATAATATGGATGGAATTATTTCCATTCCTTTGCATTTACTTAAGCATGTTCTGTGGGCTAGTACATGATCTATTTTAGGGAATGACCTATGTGCAGCTGAGAAGAATGGGTATTCTGATGTTGTTGGGTGGAACACTCTGTACACATCTACTATGTCTATTTGTTCACAAGTTTGATTCAGTTCTGTTATTTCTTTGCTGATTTTTTGTTTGGTTGATCTGTCTCTTTGTGACAATGGGGTGTTAAGGTCCCCCATTATAATTGTATTATTGTTTATTTGTTTTTTCATGTCTATTAAGATTTGTCTTACATAGTTGGGTGCTCCTATATTTGGTGCATATATATTTATGATCATAATCTGTTCCTCTTGAAGTTCTCCCCTAACAAGTATGTAGTGACTTTCTTTATCTCTTTTGATCATTCTTGGTTTGAAGCTCACATTGTCTGCAAACAAAATGGCTACCCCTGCTTTTTTCTGGGTTCCTGTTGCATGGAGTATTGTTTTCCATCCTTTGATTATTAGTCTGGGAATTTCCTTTTGAGTAATATGTGTTTCTTTTCACAGCACGTTGTTGGATTTTGTTTCTTAATCCACTCTGCCAGTCTGTTTCTTTTTATTGGTGAGTTCAGACCATTTACATTAATTGATATAACTGATATGTACTGACTCATCCCTGTCATGATATCTTTCTGTTGTTGCTTTTCTACATTTTCTGTTTTTTTGCCCTGCTTAGTGGTTTCCTTTTGCTGTTTTCCTTAGGATTGTAGTTATCTTTGTCTCTTTCTAGAGTGTCTTTCAGTTCTCTTTGTAGTGTTGGTTTGGTAGCCATAAATTTCTTCAGTTCTTCTTTGCCATAGAAGTATCTTATTTCTCCATCAAGTTTTAAAGATAGTTTTGCAGGGTACATCAATCTGGGTTGAAAGTTGTTTTCTTTCAGGATTTGAAATACTTCGCTCCAAGCTCTTCTTAACTTAAAGGTTTGTGTTGAGAAGTCTGCCATAATTCTTATAGGCTTTCCTTCATAAATGATCTGTTTCTTTCCTCTGACAGCTTTTAGTATTCTGTTCTTGTGCTGAATTTCTGATATCCTAATTTATTATACGTCTTGGTGAAGATTTATTTTGGTTATGATTAATTGAGGTTCTGTATGCCTTACTTATGTGTATATCAGATTCTCTTCCCATGTTTGGAAATTTTTCTGCTATCATTTCTGCAAATAGTGTTTGCAGGTCATTTGTATTGACCTCTGCCTTTTCACACCTATAAATCTTATATTGTTTCTCTTGGCATCATCTTGCAGTTGTTGAATTGTTTCCTGGTTCCTTATTGTTTTTAAGAGATCTTTTCTTTCGTGATCATAAGCTTTCATGCTGCCTTCAAGGTCTGAGACTCTATCTTCAGCTTCATTCAAGCAGTTTTACCAACTTTCAATGGAATTTTTAATTTGCTGAATTTCCCTTTGAATCTGTTTCATGCATTCTAATTGTGTGCTATTTTGTTCATTCAAAGTTTCCATCATTTTCTTATGTTCTTCTAGTTTTTTATCTTGATCTTCTTTAGATACACATAGCATTTCTTTCATAATGTTTGCCATTTCATTTTTTACCCAAGAGATTATTTCTGACCTGATTTCCTTTATAGCTTCATGGAGTTGTTTCTTTACTTCAGTTGTTATCATTTCAGAAAGTTCAGTTGTGTGATTCCCAGTGTCTTTCATTTCGGTGTCTCTTGGGTTTGTTCTCTGTGGGCTAGAGGACTGAGACTGCATCTTGCTGTTTCATTTTTTCATTTTCCTCCTGGACCTGTGTGACTGGCCAGACAGCCTCCCAATAAATTACACTGGATTACTGCACTGGGTGGAGCTTCAATCCTCCAATGTCTCCGTGGCCAACCGGGGCACACCCCCTAACTTTGTCACTGGATCCTTGTTCTCTGTGCCTGTGAGGCTGGCCATGTGTTCCCCTGATGTACTTTGTTGGGTTGCTCTGGGATGTTGGGCTGGACAAATCTTGTATCTTCCCTGCAGCTAGCAGGGTCACATCCCTGGATCTTGTAGCCAGGGCCTAGAGCCTGACTGTGTAGACTTCAGAACCTCTGCAACCCAGGTGGCTAGCAGAGACTCACCTCTGTGGTGTGGCACTGGGGTCTTGTGCCTGGCTGGGTGGAGTTCAGAATCTCTGAGACCCAGGTGGCTAGGCAGAGCACACCCTGGAGTTTGGCATCACCAGGACCTTGCTTATGGCTGTGAGGAGTTCAGAGCCTCTGGAGCATGGGACTAGCCAGAGTGAATCCCCAGTGTATGGTGCTGGGGTCTTGCTCCTTGCTGGGCAGAGTTTGCAACCTCCAGGACCTGCTGCATGGCTAGCTGGGCTGCACCCCTGAACTATGGAGCTGGGGCCTTGTGCTCTGATGAGTAGAGCTCAAGTTTTCCAATGCCTTGCAGCTGTACTGGCTGCTCCCTGATGAGCAGCTCTGGGCTGGGCTGGGTTTGGTACCTCTGTGTCTTGTGAGGCTATCCGGGTGTTCCCCTGGATGGATTGCACTGGGACGCTGGGCTGGGCAGAGCTTGGATCTTCTGTGCAGCTAGATAGGACTTACTTCTGGAGTGTGGTGCTGAACCCTTCTGTCTGGCTGGGTGGAGTTCAGAATCTCTGGGACCCAGTCAGCTAGGTGTGGTGCACCCCAGAGTGTGGCACCACCAGGACCTTGCATCTGGCTGTGAGGAGTTCAGAGCCTCTGGAGTGCAGAGATAGCCAGAGTACACCCCTGGCATATGATGCCAGGGCCTTGCTCCTGGCTGTGTGGAGTTCACAACCTCTAGGACCTGCTGCATCTATTGTTTGGTTTTTGAGACAAGGTCTCACTGTGTAGTCTAGGCTGGTCTGGACTTACTCTAATCCCAAATTTGCCTCAAACTCACAGCAATCTTCCTGCCTCAGCTTCCTGAGTGCTGGGGTTACAGGTGTGTGCCATGAGGCCTGGATGACAATTTGAAGCACATCCTTGCAATTCATCATGGGGAGTTGGTGCATTCTTTACTTCATCTTGTGCTCCCCCCCGCCATATCTGGATCCCTTTCTTATCTGGTAGGGCTACTGAGTTCACTGTCCCATGTGCAGACCATCTGTGGAAATACCCCCATAGAAACACCCAGAAATGTGCTTTACTAATTTCCTAGGTGTCTCCCAATACAATCAAGTTGAAAATCAAGATTAGCTATCACATATACTGTCTTGGTTACTTTTCTTTCATTGCTGAGACAGAATACCCAATGCCCAAAATTAGGGGAGGAAAAGTTTATTTCTTACAAGATTGGAGTTTCAGTCCATACTCAGCTGACTGCAAGGCAAGGTGGTGTGGCTGGGGGACAGCCATCTAACATTCCACCCCTGGCCCCCCAAGGACTCATGTGAATCCTTTATACAAAAGACATTTATCCATTTCCAAGAGTTACCACAGTCCTAACAGTTTCAGCATTACCGAAAAGTCCAAGTCCCAAATCTCCTCCAAGATCTATGGCAAACTCTTAAGTGTAACCCCCTGTACAAATGAAAATGAGGTTATACACTTTCAACATG
Source organism: Dasyprocta punctata (assembly GCA_004363535.1). Taxonomy (NCBI): domain Eukaryota; kingdom Metazoa; phylum Chordata; class Mammalia; order Rodentia; family Dasyproctidae; genus Dasyprocta; species Dasyprocta punctata. The sequence goes on from RJWM01005597.1 coordinate 90,113, forward strand.
TAAAGGCACAAGATAAATGTTACCATTCCACAAGTTACAAACAGGAGTATACAAAGCATTAGAACCAAAACAAGTCCAAAATCCAGCAGGGTGAACATTAAGTCCTATAGTTGCAGGTCCAGCATCTGTAACAATTAGTAGTATATTGTGAACTCCAAAGGGTTTGAGTGATTCCACCCCCACAGCACTTCCAGGGGTTTCAGTTTCTACAGTGTCTCTCTTAAGCCCATTCTGCTCAGTTTTTGCAGGTTTCCTTGGATGATCTACATTCCTGGCTTTTTAAAACTTCTGGGTTCTCCACTACACTTTTGGCTTCACCCTTACATCTTTACATACTGCCCTCTCAGGGGTGCATTGCTTGGCCTCCCAAGCTCTCTGAAGTCAGGGTGGAAGCTGCCTTAATCTCAGAA